>CM040931.1:20632877-20795377 GCA_023029165.1 Gobiocypris rarus
GTGACAGTTGACATCAGGCTTTTTTTCAACACTCACACACTGAATATGGTGTGCGAAAAAAGAATCTTACATAACTAATCAAAAATCCGCGAAGCTTAAAGGAATTATTTACTCACCCTCATGTCACTTCAAACCCATATGCTGTTTGTTCTGTGAAAAACTTTTCTAAAGTGTCTTTACATCTATTTTGTCTTACTTTTTCAAACTTCTGAAATGCAGAAGACGTTTTTTTTAAATTGTTAATTAAAGCGAAAATAAAATGCGCACTGCCTTCAGTGCGGATCGAGTGTTTTCAATTTATTCCTTTTGGAAGTTTGAGCTTCCATAGGAATGAACTGGAAATGATCGGTCTGCTCTGTGCGTCTTTTACTTTTACTTTAGAATTGCACCAATTCAGGGGCGGCAACAAAACAGTACAATGACAAACTCACTTGAATGTTCTCTGAGCGTTACTTTAGAATGTTCTCTGAGCGTTACTTTAGAATGTTCTCTGAGCGTTACTTTAGAATGTTCTCTGAGCGTTACTTTAGAATGTTCTCTGAGCGTTACTTTAGATTGTTCTCTGAGCATTAATTCAGAAAGTTCTTTTAGCGTTACTTTTGAATGTTCTCTGAGCGTTACTATTGAATGTTCTCTGAGCTCTCTTGATAAGTGAAATCTGACACCTTGCGGCTGAACACAAGTAACAGCATCAACACAGACTATCACAGCAAGCCTATTGCAAAGGGGCTGGAAATTTCTGAGAAATTTACAGAAACTTTCCAAGTTTCCAAAAGTTTCCAAAAAATCCTGAAAAATTTCCAAAAAATCCTGGACAAATCCTAGAAAGATTCCAACAATTCTGGAAAGTTTCTGGAAAATGTGCAACCCTAATCAACCCCAGTAATTTAAATTGTACTTTTTAAGGGTGTCTTTACACCTATAGATTGTTTGTTCTGTTTCAAAACAAGGACATCATTTGTTACAATGTTGCATTTTCTTCTTGATTCGGTTCGCTTTCACAAGACAACATTTCAAAGCGTACCAAAATGTGTTTATGTAAGTCGCATTTGAGTACAACTGTCCTCTTATTGGTCAGATTTTCCTTTGCGTCATCCATCAAGATGATTGACAAGTTCGCTCCATGAGCTTACTGTGGCTTATTGTGGCTTTTCTGTCGAGATACGCAAACACTATATGAATGTGGCAGTCATTTTGTCTGTCAAATTATATACTACATTCGTATTAACACAGCAGCCAATTTAAACGCTCTCTCTGGATCTCCCAGCGCTGTCTAGAGGTTAACTAGACACACGCAAACACTGTCAAGGCTTCATCGGGACATCATTCTCGCAAAGAGAAGTGCAATTACACAACATTTTAAGATGAAGAGGGACTCACAGAATCAGACACTATTTCTATTATAGCATATTTTCCGTTATTAATTATAATACCACTTGGTTTGTTGGGTCGGATTGCTTTCAACACCTCAAGGGAACCGTCCCAGAGTTAGTTTGCAACCGGGCGGATCCGAACCAAAACAATCGCTCCGAGACCGACCCATGGGAGAAAAAGCACCAAGTTCCGAAACAAACGCTTAGGTGTGAAAGCACCCTCAAATAACCTTTAAAATAGTTAATCTCATAAATGATCATTTTTAAATACCAATCTTCTTTCCTGAGCGCTATCTTGCGAGGGTCCCTGTAGGTGGTAACACTTTGAAGAATCAATGCAGAGATTCCTAAAAACTGTGAATGTGTATGTTCTAGAAAAACAACATTCAGGTTTAGAATGACATGGGGTGAGAAAATTAATGAATTTAAATTTTTAAGTGAACTATTGCTTTAAGATTCTGATGAGACTGTACATAAAGAAATGCACATTAGAGTAGTGCACAATGAGAACACGTCCATCTCCCGGGACTGCAGAGAGCAGCATGTGAAGATGCGATGACAGAAAGCAGATGCCGATGTGAAACGAGCAGAAATGAGAGTGGAAGTACTTCTTGTCCTCAGATGACAACGTGCAAGCAGCAGTCAATCGAACTGAAAGACGGAAAAAAAAGTGAGACGTGGACTGCTGCAGCAGAGCTGATCTTACTCACGTGGACCGCTTTCAACAACGACTTAGTCATGAGAGAATATTTTTAAACTATTCTGTGACTCACACAAACGCACATATATGCAAAAGCTCTCACAAAAACAATTACGCATAGCTCATTCCCAGCACCTGCAAGAGCGAATGCCGGCAGAAATGCTGAAGTGTATGATCGCCACTGGGCCCTTTGTATTATTCAAAACAAAAGGTACAGCTAGAGGGTGAGCGTGATTTCACCAAGTATAACATGTTCCTGGATCAACATCTTTGTTGATCCTGGAACAACATTCCAGTCGTGTACACAGCCCATATATATAAATAGGAAGTAGACTTTGATGCTGTTTAGGCAGCTCGGTTTGTTTGAGATAAGGACGTTCTAGGCATATCCGGTACCGCTGACCACCACCAGGTGCATTCAAGGTAGAAATGCTGTTGAACTTGGGTAAAGGGCTTCCAAAAACTCCAAAAAACAGTAGAAAATAGTATGGCTTGATCTCACGATCAAAGCAAAATGTGTCCAAATGCATCAACTGCATTGGCAACATAAAAATGTGTGGTAACACTTTAAAATAAGGTTGTATTAGTTAACATTATTAACGCTTTAGTTAACATGAACAACACCTCTTTTCAGCATTAGTTTATCTTTGTTAACGTTAGTTAAAAAAAATACAGCTGTTCATGTTAGTTCACAGTGCATTAACTAATGTTAACAAGATTTTATTAATGCATTAGTAAATGTTGAAATTAACATTAACAAAGATAAATAAATTCTTCATAAGTGCATTTCATCATTAGTTCATGTTAACTAATGCATTAACTAATACAACCTTATTGTAAAGCGTTACCAAATATGTTTTTGATTGCAAAGATGTCTATATTCTTTTTTGGATAAAAGCTAAATATTCTACACTTATATTTACACTACCACAAAAGTTTGGGGTGAGTAAAAGAAGTCTCAGTACAGAACAGCTACAGTAAAAACAGTCAAATTGTTTTACAATTTTAAATACATTTTCTATTTTTATATATTTCAAAATGCAATTTATTCAGATGATGGCAAAGCTGAATTTTCAGCATCATTACTCCAGACTTCAGTGTCACATGATCCTTCAGACTATACCAAAATGCTGATTTAGTGCTCAAGAAATATTTCTTATTATTATCAATGTTGAAAATTTGATGAATAGAAAGTTCAAAAGAACGTTAATATATTAGGGGTGGGACAAAATATCGATAGAGCTATATATCGTTGTCGTTTTCCATGCGAAATGAGAATCGATATGCTGGCACCAAATATGAAATTAATAAAATAAGGCGCTTAAAATAGATTTCCTGCTCCCAGCGTCGCTACTTCATGGCTCCTCGAGGTAAGGCAACACATGAATGAGGGAAACGTGAACACAAGTTAACTAGCCTAGGAAAAAAAGGTTTTTAACAGGATGATGGACAGCAGTATGAGTAAAATAGATGACCCAGCCACGTTTAAGTCCAAAGTCTGGAAAACCTGCATTTTCACAGGCATTTTGTTTAGTTAGACAGATATCGTGATGTATCATTATAGGATTGTCTAGCAATATACTGATTATCGCAGAATTGCTGTATGGTGATATTATCGGTATCCTGATCCATGTGTCGTATCGTATCGTGAGGTACCCTTTGATTCCCACCCCTATAATATACATAATTGTGTGGTGATATAAGCAAATATGTATTTAATATAGAAATCTTTGTCGATAATATAAAAATATACAAATTTATTTATAAAATGTATAATATTTTAACATTATTTTTTCCAGGTTTGTAAAGTCATGTTTGCAGATATTAATAACATTCGCAATACTGCCATTTTTGTGATATCTGCTACACGTTCTCCAGTTTATCATCGTGATGTGTGAAAACTAAATAAAGCTGTTGCAGTCTCTAAGCAAACGGCTCCTCCCACATGCATCCGGATCGTGAATCTGAATGCTGCACGTGTCGGATTAACAGATGAAATATGCTGATTGCATTATATTTCCTATAAGACAGACGGTGACCTGCTTTCTATGATGTTCTCTAAGCTACATTAACAGGTCCTGAAACCCTCCCTACACAGTACACAACCTAGTCAAATTAGCTGCGTGTAGAAGATTCAATTACACTCTTTGTTATCAAAGTAATAATAGGAGATTTATTAGGAAGGTAGCGAAATTACAAAACCTGTAAACATGGATGTGAAAACCAACTCGATCTTTATCGTTCTTAATATGAGGAGTGTCGAATGCAGGCTTTGAAAAGCCATCTGCAAAACCCATAAAGTGCTTTACGGATTCAGCCTTATTATAGCATGTAGGACATTTAGGTCTTCATCCCACAGAAATGTCACATTAGCCTCTGGTCAGTGAGCATGTGGCGACGATAAACATCAAGAAGCATTCGACATTCAAAGCATGTGGGGGAAAAAAAGCAGATCCAACCTTGACCTGACCTGAACCCCATTCTGGATTTAAACAAAGACTAGAATGAAACAAAGACAATTGATAGCAAGCAACAATACAGTATGTGTGCAAATGTAGTCTTCATAAAAGGTTTGTTCTTGGATTTGGCAAGCGTTTCACAGCCTACGTTGAATATTTTGTCTGAAGCGAGTGTGAAGAGTAGACAGGTGTCCAAGTGTAAACACGGGCTTCAGCTGGCAGAGATGGAGGGAGGGCTGGAGGGGAGGGAGAGGGCACACGACTGCCTACCTATCACACCTTTAGAACGACAAGGCGCCCATCGATCCACACCGTCCTCACACTCCACTGCCGATGGAGAGGTGGGAAGTAGAATTTTGACTGCTATAACAACAGGGGGTGGGAGCCAATTGCTTCCCAGAACTGTGTTCTTCTCTGGAACAAACGCACCAGTCCATTTAGACAGTTTAACTTTGTCTGGCACTTTCTGCACTCAGAACACTCTGTGCTTGACTTCCACTGCCTTCAAGAGAATGTCTTTCTCACAGAAGAAAAAAAGTCGTAATCCTAAGGGACCATAAAAATGGCGGCCAGTTTGCGCACAAACAGACGGAGAAAGGTCAAAGCTCTTGGACAACGCAGAGCTAACCACGGGAGAACAGAAGAACACTTCAGCCATGATGAAAGCTGCATTTCCAATGGATCAAACCAAGTGCGTTCTGAAAAGGGTCTCAGAGAGAGACATGGCGACCTATTATTCCTCATAATAACTATCTGCCATAAAAAAGCCCATAAGTGGAACAATGTCATGAACAGAACATTGCTAATGGATCTTCTCAGAACTGTAGTTTCTAGGAGTCTGTTTGCACTTTGTAGTGCACTTTTAACAGAATGAAAACTATTTATTTATTTATTTTTGAAAACAATGATGGTGGCCATTAATGTTCGTTCCCCCAAAAATTTAAATTAGCTCACCAATTACCCAATGTTCATCTTCAAAACACAAATAAAGACATTTTGGTTGCACTTAGGTGCTCTTAGGTGTACTTACCTAAGAACATAAGGTAACAACATCGGTTAAGGTTAGGTTTAGGAGTAGGTTCAGTACCTAGTTATTAGCCAGTTACTGTAATAAGTACTGTATGTACATGGGGAACAGGACTGTCAAATAAAGTGCTACTGATATTTTAAATAAAAAAGAGATTCTTTGAGAACAAACCTAATTGGTTCTCATTTGACGTGCAAGAACCATCAAGGTTCATTCTCGTGTGTCACACTGTACATCTGAGCTTTATATTTAAATAAAAGCCCAATGTAAATTTGCTCATCACATAAAGCGATCATGTCTCTTCAGAAGACTTGGATTAAACCGCTCAATTCATATGGATTAGAGTTGTCAAAACTATCAATATTTCAATGTTGTATCGATACTGAAATAGCTGAAACAGTTCCAATACTCCTTTTCTGCAGTATCAATACAGCGATACCAGCTGTGGGTTCTCGCTCTCTCTTTTCTACGATGGCGAATTGACACACACCCGCCTCCTCTCACTCGTCTCATTTGCTTCGGTTGAATAGTGCTTGTATTGGGTATGATTTTTTTCATTCACGCACTCACATCAAAAGCGCACGCACCACTGATCTATATAAGTTGCACTCTCATAAAACCGCCTTTCAAACAAGTTGCGGTCAAATCTAACAAAACGCTTTTGTTTTGCAGCAAGTATTCAGGTCAGTTTTGGGATGCAAATAGTAAAGAAAAAATGCATGTTGTATAACTGTATATTGAATCCATGCATAAGCGCATAAAGTGACAGCAGCCTAATAAACCTGCAGCAAAACACAGAGAAAATCACTCGCTGCTCTTTAATTGTAGGTATTAATCTGTATTTAATTACATTTAATTACTTTCATTTCTGTAATATTTCTTATCAGGTTATACTATTTAACCCACCTGAAAAACTAAAAGCCATGTTTATTTAGTCTTATTTTTAATTTTTTACTAGAATTCTTTTGAAAATAGGCTATAGTTCAAAGATTCAAATGAAGCCTCCCTGCACTGTGTGCAAGCTATTACAACAAAATTACCCAAATTATCAACAACAAAAAAAGATAAATTATCTGTATGGTGGTGAGCAGTTTTCCCTGTGGTATCAAAAATGGTATTATATATCAATATTTTTTTCACAAACTGTCCTCCACAAAAAACGTCTCTATAGGTTGTTTTTCAAGCACCTTATTACGACCTTTATTTATGTTTTAAAGTCATGCACCTTCTAGCTGACATAAAAATATTCAATCAAAATGCATGTTCATTTTAATGCAATGTGTGGACTTTTTTGGGTTTTTTTATTTACAACTACACACACCCCATCCCTAAACCTACCCAGTGATTTATAGTGCATACACACTTTATGAGCACGTGTTCCCAGGGATCGAACTCAAGATTGCATGATCATGTTATACATTGCAATGCTTTACCAATTGAGCTATGCAAAACCTGAAACATTACGCAGATAAAAGGGAAACATGCTTTAAAGTGTCCTGTTGTCAATAGGAGCAGAACTTTAGAAAACGCTCCTATGGGTCGTATTTCATGAATTATAATATTGTCGATAGGGGCGCAACTTTAGTAAATGCACCTATGGGATGTACTTCAAGGAAGTGACAAACGAACTATATAGGCGTATTGGTTGGAGGACATGTTGTTTTTTCAAGGTAACATATCAAAGTTGTAAGTTCCATTATCGTGACAACACTAAGGCCCCTATAGTACACCCGGCGCAATGTGACGGCAGGCATGACGCAAGTGTTTTTTTTGCTAGTTTCATCCTGAAATATGTACCTATAGGCGGTTGCACAACACACATACACTCTGTTTATTACACACACAGGGATGCGCAGCAGCACACAAACATTTTTAAATAGGATTCCTCTCTGGTTCAGTCTTCCAACTGGCTTTTAAAGGGAATGAGAGATGACAATCCAGTTGGTTTATTGCAGATTATGCCCAAAACACACCCATGACTGATTAAGAGACTAGGTACAATCCTTTTAGACCATGCACCTGGTGCGCCAACTGTTTTTTCCGTCTTTAAACTAGCAATGTGGATTCGGACACGCCCTAAGTGCACCTGCGCCATGCGCTTCAGACCATGTGCTCAGATCGTTAAAATAGGGCCCTAATATGGATTACTCTCACAATGTCTTTATAAACTTCGAAGTGTCAAAGTTTTTGTGAAATTGACTTTCAATGGAGAGACAAATATCTTCTAATAAATATCTTAATTTGTCTTTCCAAGATGAACGAAAGACTTATGGGTTTGGTTTGACATGCGGATGAGTAATTGATGACAATTTTTGTGTGAACTTTAAAAAGCTGTTTTGTTACTCATTGTTATCGCTCTTAGACTTTAACGTCACAACCGTCTGATAAAAGATATGTCATCTGAAACAATCGTACAGCCATTTTTAACTAATAATTTGAGCGTACACACAACAAAAGATCAGATTAGTAGCCCAACGCAAGTTTACATCTATACAAAGTTGGAAAGATAAACGGTATTCTGCCGAAGGATCAAGGCACAAGGGAATAATGAAAGGTGAACAGGCTTTAGCGGGCCTAATGCCTTCCTCATCAAATGCACGGCAAATCCCGAACCTGACAGCACAGATATGTGAAACACACAGCACTGCGTATTCTTCAAAGGGCAACCATTGTCGTATCCCTCCAGCTTGCTGCGAACAGCGATGTCAGCTATGTCTAAATGATTACAGCAAAATAATCGTTTTCTTGCAGTAGAAAAAAACAAAACAAGCACAAAGACAGTCAAACAAAAGCATTCGTCTGCACAATAAAGCAGAGTAAAGAGACAGCGGGTGCCATGCTCCACTCAGGATGTATGCAAGGAGACAAATCACATTGCCTTAATCACATTTAATGGCCCACGATTTGCAAATTAATATTCTATGCGCGCCAATATGGTTGAGAGTTCAGAAGGATTTGGAAGCATCTGAGTAACGTCTTTGTTGAATAAGTACTCCAAACTTTGTAACTACCTAATTAAAGGTGCATTATTTATGTTTTAAAAATAATATGGACACAAAAGCATTTGATATAGTACAAAAATTATTTTACAGGCTTATTGTTCTCCTATGTATGTGTCCTACCAAATGTCTCCAATAATAGGGGAGTTACAGATATTAAGTTTGAAATATTCAGCTGGTCATATGATCTTACAATGAAATATTTATCAATATTTACAAATTACATGTTGAATTTTATAAGACGCCCCTCAATAAATGATACATTGCTTTACATAATTTCGGACATAGAGATGTAACATACATGCTATATTATATTATATTATATTATATATTTATATTTATATTACCATTAAGGTGGACCACCCTTATGTGGAATATTTTTCTAAAACCATTGATATGACTGACACAAGTCTTCATCTCATGCGAGTAACTATACATTCTATAAACATATTTGTAATATGTAATGCTGGTTTCTTTAGGTATAAAATACTTGGTGCACCTTTTTTTTTTTTTACTTGGTGCACCTTTAAAAGTAAAGAACAAAAACTGAACAAAAACACAACAGTGTGACCAGACAATACTGTCACATTATCTGCCATATACAACCTTGCTGCATCTCTCTTTAAAGAGAGAGAGAGAGCTCTCACTGTGGCGGTGGCTTCTGTCCAAACAACAAGGCATACAATAGCAATTATGATACTCTCTGAAAAGATACAATTCAGTACCAGATGATTAAAAATCTCAGTGGGAAATCGCAGCGTTATAACGGCAGACCTTCAATATACATATATATAATCTGTAGTTACATAATGTACACTGTAAGAAATTAAATCAGATCACAACTCAATATTCCTTTCAGACCATAACACAACTCTGGTGAAATGGTAAAATGTAGGAATATTACTGACACAACCACTCACCATCCACACACACACTCTCACGCATCACTTTCCCCTTTACGCTTTCAAACAGTGACGTACGTGCTGCCTGCTGATTATGAAGCGATATCACATAATGAAGAGCATCGATGAAGGCAGAACAAAGCCCTGGTAATTAATCACCATGTAACAGACAAATGTTTAATGTCAACTCAGTAAATGGAAAGACTTTCCAACCAATCACAGAGTAAACTTTGGTGTGACACCATTAAGCATCTTGACAGCATCTAAGCTTAAAGAACTTAAAATACATTTGCCATTTTTAATGCTGCAAAGGCAGCACATCTGCATATGCATCACAAAAAAAGTTCTATTTTAAGAAACAATTAACGGATTTATACAGAAAATACATTTTCAGAAATGTGTAAAAAAAAATGTATTACGCTTATATAAACGTGAAATCAATAGAAATATGAAATATGCTAATGGAATTGATCAAATATAAGCATTGTTATGATATCAGTAAAGTTTAAGGCTGCACTGATGTTGCATTTCATTTAGCCTACACAATCAAAGCAGCATCAGAGCCGCATAGTTTACTTTGCCTTATGTGTGGCACTGCGTCTTTACACAGATTTTGGAGCAAAAAGTGATAAGAAAACTTTTTTTGAGGATGGAGGAGTACATAAAACGTGTTCGCGTGAAGACACAAATGGGCCTTGGGGGCGGCTGTCTTCATTTATCAGAAGCCACGAAGCAACATTAGCAGGAAGAGTCAAAGCCTCCATTATTTATGGACTGGCTCCCTCCCCTGTACACATTTGGTACCTGGTCTTCAGGCAGGAGAAACAGGTAGGGTTTTTTTCACAAAATAACTATGTATGGCAATATGGACGACCCATGTTAAGATATTTATTTCCCCGAAGTGATGTTTTACCGTAGGCTATATGAATAGGCTAGCCTACGTAAACGACGTCTTCACCTCGATTTTTTTTTGTTTTTTTAGCAAAATGCCCCGACAACTGACAAGTTTTACGTGATATGTTGGTCGAAAAAAAGAGCTAAATTGTCCAGTTTAGACGCTATAGGGTGTCATGAACAATGTCGGTATCTAACGTTAATAGTTCACCTCAACGAAACGAAAATCATTTAAAGCGTTTAGGCTACTCACACTTCACTTTCTTCCAGAACAGAAAAAAAAACGTTCATCCGAATGACATATTCAGTCACCATTCACTTTCACTGTATGCAGAAAAGACGCAATGAAAGTGAATGGCGACTAATTCTGACTAACATTTTATTTTTCCCGTTCCACGGAAGAATGTAATTGTAAGATTTGGTACAACATGAGTGAGAGTAGGCTAAATAGTGACATTATTTTCATTTTTGAGTTAACTATTTTAAATAGCTAAATAGCTACAGAAATGTTTCGAGCACCCGAACTTCAACCGGGTCTCGTCTGATAAACCCAACATCATCAAACATCTAAGCGTCGAATACGACGAATGTTCTGCCGTTTATACAAACGCAGTCGTGTCGACCATGAATGGCAAGTTTGCTTGATCATCACGCCGGCATTTCTATCATTACGCCATGAGATCTAGCCTACACAAGTTGCCCACCAAATCACCCTCTACTCCCAACCGTCCAGCATTAATGCACAATGATATCCAAAACATGCCATTCCATCACTCAGCATGATACGCATCGAATAAAAAAATAATAATCCCAAAATAGGCGATGCACGCGCACACTTGCGTTTCCATATAAAATCGCGACGTCAAAGCTGTCTGAGTCAGAGGTTCCTTCAAGACCTCATTATCAGTCAATTAATATGAGCTTGACTAATTTGTCGGATTAATTATAATTAAGGGGGGTAAATGAGAATCACCTTAATCAAAACAGAATAATTCTCATACAAGTTGACGGGTGAGCACATTGATGTGCACTTTAAATACATCTGACTCTTGCCAATTGATCTTTAGGGTTGCATTTTGTATTAAAATTCTTATTTAAGTTACAGCACGTCACAAGCCCAGTTTATTTATTTCTGATGATCACGATTTATGAGCATTATATGGTAACTAGATACTGAATTTCTGTATAATTTCAGTTTTAAGCCGATAATATCCAACAATCCAGCCAAATGCACAAGTTTCCCTTTCTCTTCCATGTTAGAATATTTATATTTCCAATTATATAATGGACAAAACATGACAGTCTCGTTTACAAACAAACAAACAACACAAGCTCGCGAGATAGATAAAATGATCCACATAATTACCATGAAGCTCAATTTCCAATAGGTACTCTTTGCCATTTCCTACATTTCCAGAGTGCGTCTCCCACTAATGAAGGCAGGAGGAGGAAAAAATACAATCCAAACGAAGGGAAAGCTCAAGGAAGAAACATTTGTGACAGCGACATGATTCGGTCCAACTATTTCGCAGAGTAAAACAGCATATGATTTCCCTAATGCAGTTTTAAGACTGATGTTAATCCACAATACGTCGTCTCATCAGAAAAAAACACATCCCGGTGCAGTCTTTAGGTGTCGCAATGAAGGTAAAAGACTAGAGAGGGTTTTTTTACCCTCGTTCCTCACGATTGTGGGTTCGCGGGTTGATAAAATGCCGATATCTCCACTTGCCCTCAGCACGGAGAGGAACTGAATGTGAGCGCCTCAAAAGTGGAGCAAAGACGCCTCTTGCGGCGGCTAAAGGAACTGCAACGCTCTTGCTGGAGATATTTTTAAAGGGACATTAAAACAATCTTTCCCAAGTGCATCTGTTTAAAACACATAACGGCATTTCAGTCTCATAGGTTGTGATTGTTATTTAATCTGATAAAGAATGCTGACACTGAGATGCTCAGGTGGAATATCTATTTGGAAATCACGCTGTCTGATAACTAGCAAAGACCAAGGAGTGTTGTAATATATAGTTGAAATGTCTGTTTTATGAGTTTTCAACGTTGATATAATATTTCCATATTCATAAGTTAACTTAAACTGTTTCAAATATATATATGGTAGGAAATGTACAACATATCTTCATGGAACATGATCTTTACTTAATATCATAATGCTTTTAGGCATAAAATAAAAAAAATGTTGGCTATTCCCACAAACATACCCATGCGACTTTGTTGCCATAAAATTATACTTCTTTATAAAATGTATTTTACATTTTACTCAATGGTCACATGACTGTGATTTCACCCCGGTAGCTCTTTTCTAATTGGTTGAGCATCTTATCATTACAACACTCCACAGTCTCCTCACAGCAATGGGGTTTTACTAATAGGTCTCCTGGGAATATGTCAGTGTTCCAGCAAACAGGTCTATGTCTATATCAGTAGAAACAACTGACCCTCCCCTGCAGTGTAATGAAACCCTAAGCAAGCACTTCATTTAAAGTCCCCTTGAGAGCACTCTCTCCATTTCATCTATACTAATCTCTCATGAGGCACACAATCTGGTAAATAAGAAAAATATAACATTTTGAATAATTTTACAATAAAAAACGCATTACCTTATCGTAATTGAATTTTCAGAATCCAGATTTATTTTATTTGTTGCCTCCGCCTGACATAATTTTCAACATTATTGCCCATACTTTCCACACTCATATCCACTGAAAAAAGTTCATATCCACATTTAATATTCTCTTTCATAGCATGTGCAGCAGCACAACGTTCACTCACTCTAGACCTCGTTGAAAACACACTTTAAACATTTTCTGATGCAATCCAACTACTAGATGCTACAGTAGCTGCTGTATTTAGAAATATTAGTGCGTGTGTGCTGTGGCATCTATCGCCAGTGGGAAGACCCCAACTGTCATACAAATCATGTGATTGCAGCGTCACAGCTGGGCTGGTTCCACACATGCCACAGCATGTTCTGAATCAGTTGATGAGAGGCAATTTACTGTACTAATGTCCTCAATATGCCTTTGAGAGAGTTAAATATAAAATTGATGCCGCTGTCATGAACAAATTGGTCCTCCAGTTGAATCAAGCCTCCCTCGGACTCAAATGCATTCCACTGGCTGTAAGCATAGTGAGTTAAGTGTTTGATTAGAAAAAAAGTGCATTTTAAAAAAGAAAGAAATGAATACCTTCATTCCGCAAGGATGCATTTGTATCTAAAGTGACAGACTTACATTGTGTGATTTCAATTTCAAATGCATGTTGTTTTGCCATTTCTATTCAACAAAAAATCCAGAAAAAAAATGTAGCACAATTTTCACAAAAATATTAAGCAGAATAACTTTTTTAACTATGATAACAATAAGAAAATGAGTTCCTTGAGCACCAAATCAGCAAATTAGAATGATTTCTGAAGGATCATGTGACACTGAAGACTGGAGTAATGATGCTGTAAATAAATTAACAACCCATATCGCTAGGCCATACCTACGCAAATGTTGCAATCATATATATATATATATATATATATATATATATATATATATATATATATATATATATATATATATATATATATATATATATATATATAGGCATGCCAAATAAATTCCAATATAACCATTTTAAAAAAGTATACACTCATCTCAAATATGGACTAACCCAGCAGTTGGGTTGTTTTAACCCAGCGTTTGGGTTGTCTTAAGCAAACATTTAACCCAACCGCAGGGTTAAAACAACCCAACTGCTGGGTTAGTCCATATTTGACCCAACATTGGGTTAAAACAACCCAGCATTTTTTAGAGTGTAGCCTGTCACATCTTATCACATGACATGCTTTTAAATAAACTGTGGAACTCCTTTAAAAAAATCCACCTTAACCTTCACAAAAGCGAGAATCGTCCTTGCAGATCTTGCTCCATGTCATTCCGTCTCATTTCCTTTCATAAATACGACACGTGTTAATTGACATGCTCTATTTTGTGCCAGGCGAGCCTTTGAATGTTTTTAATGCACTTTTCACATTAATACACTGCAGCCATTTAAAGTGGATCACTGATCTGACCTCTGCTGTGATTCATTCCACCCACTGCAACTAAAAGCTACATTTCAACGGAAGCATGATGAGAGCTTATGGCATTCAGAAAACCACCTCAACTTCTAATATCTGCTAAGAGCTCCAAACAATGTCAATTACAGCGCTCGCGCTACTCACTTGGAGAATTCAAACCCACAGACAAAAAGCCCCAATCCACAAAATCTCACTTTAAATCACGGTGGCCGTGACGACATTAAACTACTGTTTCGACCACCACAATTACGGTAGACAGCAGCTTTGCGATGACAGTCCGACCTGTCTTTCAAAGGGACATCTCTGCTGGGTTCTGTACATTAAATAGGCTTTTGAGATCTCCCTGCCATTCCTGACACTCTCCCATATGTTGTCTTTGCTGTCACTCAAAGGCAGCCACCGGCAAGCAAATTGTTCATTTTCCAGGCGCGATGTAGGACAAACGTGCGGCCAGATGTTTGGGGAGACGCAGAGAGGCTTCAGATGAAAGGCTACAGCTTGTGCCGGCATCGCCCTAAGTGTAGTGTGGCATGCAAAGCAGACGCTGGTGTAATAACTGATCCGCCTCCGGCGGGCTTTGAGAAGCGGCCCTGCTCCCGGCACCCAGGGGTCACTGCAGAGACTCACTTTCTCCCTTCGACTTCCTCTTTCCTCCCTCTGTGAGTACATTTCCTTACAGCAGGAGGGAGAAAAGGGGGCCAGGCTATAAATAACCAACACAACACACTAATAGGCACTCTGTAACTGTACCTGCTGCTGAGCAAATGCTAATTGCTGTAACTTACAGGTGGTATATCTGCTGTGAGCGAGGGTTTCACAGAATGTGTAGCTTCGGGTTTATATTTCAATTAATCTCTTTTTTTCTTATTTATTTATCGTTCTTTAGTTTTCACTCGACAATTGAGTTTATTTTAGTTCTAATATTGGCATTTTAGGGCTGTTAATGTGCTAACTGGTCATGTAAAAATGGTTATTAAATTGCTATCTAGTGGCATTTTTATATTACTGTGCGTGTGTGTGTGTGTGTGTCCTTGTTTATATTACATTGTGGGGTCCCCATAAGGATAGTAAAACCTGAGATCACCTACATTGTGTGGACCAGCCAGCGTCCCCACTTTTCAAAAGGCTTATAAATCACACAGGATGAGTTTTTTTTTTTTGAGAAAGTAAAAATGCAGAATGTTTTCTGTGATGGGTCGGTTTAGGGGCAGGGGCAGTATAGGGGGATAGAATGTACAGTTTGTACGGTATAAAAACCATTACGTCTATGGAGAGTCCCCACAAAGATAGTGAACCAGACGTGTGTGTGTGGAAATTCCCCAAATCCTTCTCCTTGTGGGGACATTTGTTGGTCCCCATGATGAAAAAAGCTTATAAAATGTCAAATTTGTTTTCAGAAATCAAAAAGTTTTTTTTTTGTTTTTGTGATGGGTAGGTTATGTAGGGGATAGAATATCCAGTTTGTACAGTATAAAAATCATTATGTCTTTTCGAAAGTCCCCATAAACATGAAAACACAACGTGTGGGTGTAACAAAAAAATCAGAAGTAGAGAGAAAGTTATCAGAAGTAGATAAAAACACCTGGTTCTTGTAGATGGACTGAACCTGGTGTTCTCATGAGAGTACAGTGGATGGCAGGCCTGGGGCAAAGGCACGGTGGGTACACAGACACAGACTGGGTGATTAGTGAAAGGGGCAAGTTGTAATCCACCGCTGCATTAATCAAAATGATAATGCTTCCATTTGTGATTACTGCTTGCTTCCAGCACTGCATAAAGCCTGTCCCGTGTGTATCCAGGGTTGTTTGAGGATGAAGGTGGGAGGAGGATGTAGTCACCCTTCTCTGGTATCAGTCATATAACCAAATATCCTTCCAAAACCACCTGGTGCATCAGCTGCAAAAAGGCTGAGAGCCGTTTTGAATAAACGGCAGCTGAATGTGCAGCAATCGAGTCGCATTGCACTTGAATCCTTATAGAGAGTGGAGTCGGACTGCAGAGTGAAAGAAATCTCTCCATTCAGACTCGCTTGTTGTCGTGTGTCTTTTGTTCTGTTGTCCTCACCTGCCTTTGGCTGAGTTTGCTTTTGCTCCGTGATAAATCACCTTAAAGACTGTTGCCTCTCGGTATAGCGCTGCGCATTCAGCCATGTCAGATTTAAATAAGAAAATGATAAGACAGAAAGAGGATCTGCCACATTTAACACGGGAAAACGCAACGCTGGCATCTTATTAAAATGTATGAAACCAATAAGAGTCAGGCTGGCAGAGATAGGGTGATCCATAGGCAGCCAAAAGGTGGGGCAGCGTTGTTTATTTGCCGGAAAAAGTCAGATAGGAGACCA
Source organism: Gobiocypris rarus (assembly GCA_023029165.1). Classification (NCBI taxonomy): domain Eukaryota; kingdom Metazoa; phylum Chordata; class Actinopteri; order Cypriniformes; family Gobionidae; genus Gobiocypris; species Gobiocypris rarus. The sequence continues at coordinate 20,649,660 of CM040931.1, forward strand.
GAAGCGAGCGGTGTTTAAACTTGAAAAAGTGTCCGCTGTGTATCAGGGCTCAGTGACGGTGATAGTATAAAAGAAGTGCATATGAATCTTAAGGAACAGTGAGCTGAATTTGAGCTTTTCTTGAATAGTTTTCCACTCAGTGCCTTTCATCGTAACTCGGAATGGAACCAGAGAGCATCTCTCTTGTTCAAAAGAATATGGTTAGAGTCAGACATGTTCCAGCAAAGTGACTCATATCGATTTTTTCCAGGAGTGAGACATCAGATTTGGATCTGATGCCAAGGGGAGTCAGCAGCCTATTGTTTTTGGAGTGGGGGGCAATCATTTGATATCATCAAACTGTAATGAATCTGGGAGAGAAGAGAGTTGCTTCTGAAATTAAAAGCGTCCTTTGCGACCATAAACGGGTTTCTGAAGCTGCAGCTCTCAACACCCTTGGCTAAACACCGAGGCAAACTCTATGGTGATATTCAGTCAACACATCTCACTCTCAAATATATACTCCATGTCTAAATGACTAAGGAAACAGAGAGCGTAATAATGCTTTAATCATTTTTGACACAAAAATCAAAGCATTTCACAAAAGGTGCATTAAAATCCTGCCACGACCATTATAATACATTTAAAATGAAGCAGCCTCTAATAGCAGTGCTGATCAGAAAGTCATTTGGAGCCGTATGATGATAAGACTTCCTCACTACCAAGTTATTTTGGAAAAGCATGGATCCTTCAGCACACAGAGAGACTTTTTTTAATTACACGAGACTGGTGGAGAGACCCAGGCAGCATGGCATATATCGAGTTCCTACTAAATCTTGTTTATGCTGTCACACAGGGGTCAACTGGCTCCTAGCAGGCTCCTGGCACCAGCAAAACAGCACAGTTGGGCTGCCTCTTTCTGGCCCTGTCCGTGGTGCTGAAACGGGAATCCTCAATGAGGCTGGAAAATAAATTGAGTATGTATGAAATATTCTCAATTAATTCAGTCAATATAAAGTAAAGCAACACTGTGAATGTGGCAGTGATTTTAAGAAAAGATAGTTTTATCAACAAATGAATGTTGCATCTGTTTTTCCTAATTATGTTTTAGATATTAACTGTACTTTAAGTAAAAAATCAGTTTAAAGATTTTCAGATTACTTGGATACAATGGGTGTTCAGCCCAAGCTACAAAGGGGAAAAAGTAAATATTATTATTATTATTATTATTATTATTATTATTATTATTATTATTATTATTATTATTATTATATGTTTAGGTTAGCAAATCATTTTTTATCACTGTAATATTTAATAGTTTATATTTATATGTAATATTTCAATGTAGTTTCAAAGCAATTATATAATTTTATTTTAAAATATAATAATATAACTATTATTATCATTATTATTATTATTATTATTATATTTAAAAATCTAATTATTCTAGTAATTGCTTTGAAACTACATTGAAATATAACATATTAAATATTACAGTGATTAAAAATTATTTGTTAACCTAAACATTGTTTAGGTAAAACAATTTAGAATTAAATTATTAAACATTGTTTAGAATTAAATTAATTTTATTATTATTATTATTATTATTATTATTATTGATATTATTCATGTGTGTGTGTGTGTGTGTGTGTGTGTGTGTGTGTGTGTGTGTGTGTGTGTGTGTGTGTGTGTGTGTGTGTGTGTGTGTGTGTGTGTGTGTGTGTGTCTGTGTGTCTGTGTGTGTGTGTGTGTGTGTGTGTGTGTGTGTGTGTGTGTGTGTGTGTGTGTACACACTACACTGTAAAAATATTTTAAGTAAGTTGCCTAGTTGTCTTAAAATTTTAAGTTCAGTGAAATAAAAATTTTGAGTTAATTTAATGAACATTTTTCAGAATTGACATCACCCATATTATTAAAAGATTTTGTAAACATAGTGTAACTGTGTTTTATTTGTTATAGTGCAGTGAAACATGCCAAATTGTCACTTTTTATTTATGTGGTTCAGATAAAATAATATTTTGAGTTTCTATTTATTAAACCAATTCCCTTCATTGTATTAACAAAATTTTGTATTTATTTAAATGAACTCAAAATTTTAAGATATTTAAAACTCAAAGTATTTAAAAAGTAATTACTATGAAACTAATATAATAAATTAAAAATATTAAATATTTTCTTACCTAAACATATAATTTATATTTATAATTTTAATATCAATAATGTTTGTCATCATTACAGCAGAGGAGAATACATTCATGAATCAGATTACTGTAATAAACCAAATTGGTTTAATTGTAGTACACAAAACCTTTTACAAACAAATAGATTCATTTGATTTGAGTTATTTGATTCATGAACTTGCACCTGAAATTTGGAACGTGTTGTGTTGTCATGTTTTCAGAGCTAAATTACCCTGACCCAAGAGTAATAAGAAAGCTTTTTGCATTGGCACCTCTAGATTTCCCTGACCCCGGTGAACCAACTGATCAATGATCATTGCCACCTGTATCCACTGCGCACGGCCCTGCTGATATCAACAAGCCAATATATCAGCGCCATGAAAGTGAGTGGGCAGTGGGTGGAGTTCAGCTCATTTTCACATTTGATGAATAAATTTCCGGACAAAATGCGACAGGAAGCGCAGCGGAGCCTGAGCTTTTCTCATCCGACGCAAGGTCAAGCAGATCTGTCTGGTTCTGGAATTCTCTGCAGGCTGTCTTTAACACACACACAAAAAATCGCAACGACTTTGAAATCCCATTCCGTCCTTGCGGGCCAGAGGTAAACCATCTCTGGATGGTGTGGCTCTTCATTTGTATTCCAACGCACAGGGGACACTAGCTTGATCAGGTTGGGTTACGTAGCCAAAGCGATCTATCTTCTTTGATGTAAAAAAAGATCTCTTGCTCGTTTTCTGACAGCGTAGGGCAGGAAAAACTGCTTGGCCCCAGAACTTTGTGCGTTTTCCTTCCACCTGCCAGAGTGGCGCGTTGGAGATGGAGAGAAAAGCCTTGGAGAAGAGGCTGAATTTATCAACCGCACAGTGCTCCGAGCTCCCCTCGGGTAGCATAATGAGTTTAAACTCGGTGAAAAATCAACAGCGCCCGGATAGAATAACCAGAGCTCTCGACATCTCGAATGGATTTTGCCTTCAGAAAGATGCCTTTTAGCCAAAGATCTCTTGCTCTGTGTTGTGAAATGTGATAAATATCTAACAACCTCCATTCTTGTAATGGCTCCTGGAGCCAGGAAGAACAAGCGGATTATACTTTTCTATTAGATTCCTCGACTTTTTATTGGCGTAATTGGTCTGAGTAAATGGATTGGTGAGCAGGTGCTACAACGCGTAAGAGCTCTAATCTTTCTTCATGTGATCATTTACAGGTAGATTCATGTCTTTAATGGAAGTATACCTCATGAAACGTGACCATAATGGGGAGGAGATATACGCGCTTATCCGAGTTTTGATATCCATCATCCTGCCCATCTCTCTGGAGCCCTGAAAGATCTAATTACAACTTTTTTTTACAGACTTTTCACATCCACTCCATAACCTATTATGCCTCGACCACCAGCCAACTGGATATTGCTTTAAGGGAACTAGTTTGGGGGAGAGGAGGGGGCGTTCTCATCAAAGACCTCTTTTACCTTCTTAAATGTTCAGCATTGTGACCCCTCCGGGTGGAACCAACGTTTGATCTTAATGATGGCGGTGAGTTTTGTGAGCCGACAGCAACAGGTAGCCTGGCGTTTAATGAGCCCATTAAATCCCATGAGGCTGAGAATTTGGCGGCGAGACCGGGAGACGGGAGAGCCAGCTGACATATTGGACGGGACACAGAAAAACATGGGGAAAGAGACAGGGAGAGCCGGAGGAGGAACTAAAGCTGAAGAAAATTGTCACTGCTATGAAGAGCTCCGGGTTCGCTGTTGCCATAGATACTCCATGGCCTTTTTCACTAGGAGAGTGCTGCTGAATCAACGCATTACACTGGCACTCTGAGGCAGGTGAACACAGCCCAAAAAAAAATCAATGGTGAGGAGGTGAGTGGGCAGCTATGCAGAGCAGTGGAAGAATACTTTATGAGTGAACTACATGGAAAGCAGATAAGACGCTTCCTGTAACCACACCAGAAAGCTGTGATGTATGGAGCGGGTGAGCAGGTGTAGTTATATAGGTGCCTTCTAATTCATCATTCCATCCAGGGAAGCATTCTAGGGAAGAAAGAGAGCGAGAGATGGGGTTTCGACTAGACCTGTGTGCCGTGGCACATAAAGGAACGTTGCATTGTGACTTTCCATATAAATGCTCTGGAGAATTCAAAGCTGCAAAGAATACGGCAACAAAACGGCTATTGATGCCACTCTCTTTGCTTTCTCAGTTACGTTCTCTCTTACACACAAAAACATCATAGGGATGTGCATCAACCTAAACCTTATTCAAAAAGGCACACTTTTTGACAAAATATATGAATTCTGACACACACACACAAAAAAAATAAAAAAAATAAAAGTTACAATGCAATGGTTAATGTGTGAATGTTATGATTAAAAATATGATAAGATCAAGAGTATTTACATGCATTCATATTTAAAACTTTTTTCATTGTCGATGTTAATGTTTTAAACCTACCCTCATTTGTTAATTTGTTAGCTTGTTTCATTCATTCATTTTTTCATAAAAGTTATAATAAAATTTATAAATAATTTTGTGAATAATACAATTATATAAAATCTACATGCTTTAATTCATACAATTATTATTATTCTTATTATTATTATTATTATTATAGTAGTAGTAGTAGTAGTAGTAGTAGTAGTAGTAGTAGTAGTAGTAGTAGTAGTAGTAGTATTATTATTTAGAGCTGGGCAATTTTTGTTTGAATTGCATCCAAAATAAAAGTTTGTGTTTACATAGTATATGTGTGTATACTGTGTATAATTATTATATAAATATAAATACACACACATGCATGTATATATTTAAAAAATATATATTTATATATAAAACATTTACTGTATATAAGATAAATTAAATAAATATATATACAGTTTATACATGCAAATATTTCTTAAATAGTGTGTATTTATATATACATACTAATTATACACAATACACAAACATATATTATGTAAACACAAACTTTTATTTTGGATGTGATTAATAGTGATTAATCGATTGCCCAGCACTATTATTATTATATAAATTTGACAATACAAATTTGATATAATTTTATTAATAAAATTATTTTTATAATTAAGTTTAAAAAGTTTAAATATTTTCAACTTTTTTTCAATATCTATGTTGATGTTTTAAACCTTATTTGTTTGTTTGTTTGTTTGTTTGTTTGTTTGTTTGTTTGTTTAGTGGTTTAGCTTAATTTTTTCATGCTCAGGCTTGGACGCAATGACCAGAACTGAGGTGGGGAGGAGTTGAAGAAGTGAGGGGCATAGTGTAATCCAGAGCAAAGACAAGACAAAGACATGCTGGAACCGATGGAGGAAAGAGCCATGGTGGAGCCATGGTGAAGCTGATAGAGATGGAGACCCAGACGGAGACCTGAAGAGACGGGGTGACACAAATGGACTGGAGGGTCGAGGAGTAACCACAGGCTTGCGTCGACCAGGGACTTACCAGACCTGTGTGAAGCCATTGGGAGTGAGGACAACAGTGAAGCCAGAGGGAAGATGGATCTGAAGGCCGAGGTGGAGCTGAGGGATCCACAAACCAAGGTGGATCCGAGCAGCTTGGCGGAACCACTGGCCGAGCCGAGGTGCTGAAGGAAGAAAGCAGAGGCGAAGCCAAAGAAGCTGGTGGCAGCGAAGGCGGGAGAGGGAGGCTGGAGGAGACCATCCATGATGAAGACTTGGAGATTGGATTGACCAGCGACGACTTGGATTACTTAGAACTGGGCAAAGCCAATGGCTGTGAAGAGGACTGGATGGGACCAATGGTGGCAACAAGACTTCAGTTTAGGAGGAAGTCAGGGAATCAAGGAGTTCACATGAGGAGGTACAGACTTCAGGGGTATGAGGATGAATGTAATTCCGCTCCACGATGTCAAACCCTATCAGCTCTCCCTCAGGGATGAACATCAATACCGACTCACACACCTGTGTGGCTGTGCTGAGCGCGTATTCCACAAGATAAGACATTATCAGACACTGTGGCTGTGTTGGTCTTGTCAATCATCTCACCTTACTCTCGTCACGTGATCAGTGAATGCAGTGATGCAGCTCAGACGCAGTCGCATACAGTGCAGAGCAGGCATTTAAAATAGTTTCAAACTGAAGCAACCGTTATCCAACTGAAATAAATGGTTTTTAATTTTATTTAAAAAAAGCAAAACAACAGTGGAGGATGTAATGTAAACATAGCGGTGGCATATTCTATGCTAATTTCACCCTCACGCTCCGTCATGGCGAAATCGCCCTTTTCATCCAATGAGAAATCTCATCACATTTTAATCTCGCGAGATCTTGTGGCACGATACTGCAAATACACTCACTTATAATAAATGTCAGACTAAACTCAAGTTTCAATTCAAGAGCAAGAAGCTGTAAATGCCATTCTAAACGTAATTGATATAAACTCAGTTGTTTTTCAGTCAGCCTTCATTAAATGCCCAAATGAAGCATGTGACCTATTACACCACCATCCACGATGCACTGCAGGGGACGGCTAAAACACTGAGTAATTGACCATTGCAGTCAGCCCGTATGGCTGACATGACAGAATCAAGTGGACAGAGGAACCGTGGCTGATTAACATGCCGAATGTTCAGTGAACTACCCCAATTATACATCTGTGGCTTTTTCCACAGACACTCCTGCCAAGTTCCTCTTAGAGGTGAGGTCACATCCCACGTTAGTGAGTGTTTTCACACCCACCCTTGCAATTACAGCTGTGTCAAGATGCTCTGAAACAATATTTACACATTATTACAGAAGCGATTTACTATACATTTATAATGAATTAATTAACTGTGTTCTAATAGTAGGGAGGAAAAGGCTACACTTTAAAGTAATACAATGTTATTATTTTAATAATTTGCTCTATTATATACAGTATATATATACAGTGAAACCAAAATTTATTCAGGCACCTTCAACATTTTCTCACATTATCACAGTTTATTCACTATAGTTTAGAAAATGGGAGAAACATAGGACAAGAACTCAGAACAGTTAAACTGTGTCAGAACAAATTCATCTTGATAATGTCAGATAACTTTAATATATGTACTAGATTACAATAAACCAATCAGCTGTTACATTTAAGTACACAATTAGATAATACCAATTTAGGTCAACCAATTACCAAGCAACGCTTCATTTAGTTCAGTCTGTGGTGAAAGGCAGCATTAGTAATTCAAGAAAAAACACTGAAGCAAAACATGGACAGGTCAAAGTGTCTGAATAAATTTGGTCCCATTTATTTATTTTTACTGATAGTCCACTATATGATGAATTTTTGGGAATAATATGTGACAGTTTACTTTATTTTGATATCCTCACTTACATAAATAAACTATAGTGTCCTGCACCCACTAGTAAAAAAATATATCTGGTGTCTTATTATTACTGTGTTTCTCACACAGTATAAACTGGTCTTTACTGGAAAATATAACTTATATTTTAAGAAGTGGGTCTCTCAATTAAAAAAGTGTCAAAGAATAAAAAAGTTGGAAAATCTCCATGAATTATTATTATTATTATTATTATTATTATTATTATTATTATTATTATTATTATTATTATTATTTTCAAATTGAGTGATATTACATGCACATATGCTCATATCCCTGATGTTAGTGTTTATGATCATTGCATTGTCCACCCTGACAATTACATCTATCACAATACAATATTTATTGACTACTTCAGAAACATAACTCACAGTCATTTCATACAAGAATGATTAATGGTGCTCTGATAGCATGAATACTGCAAAATAATCACATACAAAATATGTATTTATGGCAAAAACGGTGACTTTAATGAAATGCAACAGTTTTTCTGCCCAAAGGGAACAGAGAAAAAAGAGTGAAAATCTCCATTGATTAAGCACACTTGACATTACTTGTAATTCTGCAATTCGACGAAGCCTAATATTAAATGCTACAATCTGAACCAGGGCTAAGGTAACAATTGAAGCTAAATTGCCATCACCATAAACTCTAAAACCACAAAGCATGAGAGAACAAAGTGCAGGGGAAATTGAAGCCACTTGCTAACACCGCTAAAATGAACAGTGCGCCATTCAGATGGTTTTGAAGCACTTCGGCTTTCCAGCTGAAAAACACACCCATGTGAGACTTCAACAATTCCTTAACAAAAAAATTAACTAGCTTTTGATAACAAGAGCTCACACAATTAGCCGTGATAAGGCTTCTGATTTTGTCTGTTTGTTTGTTTGTTTCGTTTCATTAAAAAAAAATATATATATATATATATATATATATATATATATATATATATATATATATATATATATATATATATATATATATATATATATATATATATATATATATAATTCTCAGTCTTTGAATAACTTTTCATATAATTTTTCAATAACTCATCTTTTCAGATTTTTCACATTCTAAAATGTTTGGACTTTTTCTTCAAAAAAGCCCCAAAAATTCAAAAATTAGGTTTTCCTCATAAACAACCTTAATATGCAAAAAACTAAAAAAACATTCACCTTGTCTACTTTTCCTCTACTGTATGTATTTTTGCTAATGCCACTGTTTTCATGTTTTTTTTTTTTCCAGAACCATGAATGACTACATTTTGCCTTCCACTCAAGCTTGAAGTGAGACTCCTACTGATTAAATGACCCTGTAGTGCTAAATAATGCATACTGCACAATCCCAGCAAAAAGGATTAGGATTTAGATGTCGGGTGCAGGTCATATCAGGTCTGTGTGTGGTTGTTTTGTTGTGTTTTTTCTTCATATGAGGATAGTCTGACTAAGCTCTCAGAAAGAGGAGCAGCCACACCAGTGAGGTGTGATAATTCCCACCAGGCAGCGTTCCCTCCTCCTGTCAGAACTAGATTTGTGCCACTGGATGACGGCGAGGACCCAAGGCTAACTGCTGAGGCATGCTGTCACTTTACCGATTACATAAGACAACTATTAGACATATATGCAGCTACAAATAACAATAAAAAGAAGCTTTGCTGATGTTTGAAGGGGCCTGCACTCTCGTGATTAATCTGCTGTAAGCACATGCTGTTGGCATCAGAATAAGCAGGCCACAAGACCAAGCATATCGTTTGTGGTTTTATTCCAGATGTTCTTTCAAGAAGTTGATTTTACCTCAGCACTTCTAAATTGGTGGTAAAGAAAAGTTTAAAGGTTCATAACACACCTTCAGTGCTCATTATAAGATTAGTCTGTTACTTTGAGCAGAATTAACATTCTAAAATATTATTAAAAATACACCATTAACATAAAAAATGTTTTAGAATCAATACTTCAACATTTTGTTAAATTGAATGTGTATATGACCATCCATCTGTCTGTTATTCCGTCCAAATATCCATCCATCCATCCATCTATGTGTGTGTCTATCCATTCGTCCGTCCATCCGAACATACATCTGTCCTTCCTTCCTTCCGTCCAAACATCCATCAGTCCATCCGACAATCTGTCTTTCGGTCCAAACATCCATCTATCTATCTGTGTGTTCATGTCTGTCTGTCCCTCCATCCAAACATACATCCATCCGTCCGTCTGTCCATCCATCAGTCTGGCTGTCTGTCCTTTTCTCCATCCATCCATCTGTCCATCTGTCCTTCCGTCCATCATTTTGTATGTCTGTCCTTCCGTCCAAACATCCATCCATCCATCCATCCATCTGTCCTTCCGTCCATCATTTTGTATGTCTGTCCTTCCGTCCAAACATCCATCCATCCATCTGTCCTTCTGTCCATCAGTCTGTATGTCTGTCCTTCCATCCAAACATCCATCCATCCATCCATCTGTCCTTCCGTCCATCAGTCTGTATGTCTGTCCTTCCATCCAAACATCTATCCATCCATCCATCCATCTGTTCTTCCGCCCATCAGTCTGTATGTCTGTCCTTCTGTCCAAACATCCATCCATCCGTCCATCTGTCCTTCCGTCCATCAGTCTGTATGTCTGTCCTTCCGTCCAAACATCCATCCATCCATCTGTCCTTCCATCCTGTATGTCTGTCCTTCCATCCAAACATCCATCCATCCATCCATCCATCCATCCATCCATCCATCTGTTCTTCCGCCCATCAGTCTGTATGTCTGTCCTTCCGTCAAAACATCTATCCATCCATCCATCCATCCATCTGTTCTTCCGCCCATCAGTCTGTATGTCTGTCCTTCCGTCAAAACATCCATCCATCCATCCATCTGTCCTTCCGTCCATCAGTCTGTATGTCTGTCCTTCCGTCCAAACATCCATCCATCCATCCATCTGTCCTTCCGCCCAAACATCTATCCATCCATCTGTCCTTCCGTCCATCAGTCTGTATGTCTGTCCTTCCGTCCAAACATCCATCCATCCATCTGTCCTTCTGTCCATCAGTCTGTATGTCTGTCCTTCCGTCCCAAACATCCATCCATCCATCTGTCCTTCCGCCATCAGTCTGTATGTCTGTCCTTCCGCCCAAACATCCATCCATCCATCTGTCCTTCCGTCCATCAGTCTGTATGTCTGTCCTTCCGTCCAAACATCCATCCATCCATCTGTCCTTCCATCCTGTATGTCTGTTTTCCAGTCCAAACATCCATCCATCTATCCGTCCGTCTATTCAACAGTCTGGCTTGTCTGTCCTTCTGTCCAAACATCCATCCATCCATCTGTCCTTCCGTCCATCAGTCTGTATGTCTGTCCTTCCGTCCAAACATCCATCCATCCATCTGTCCTTCCGTCCATCAGTCTGTATGTCTGTCCTTCCGTCCAAACATCCATCCATCCATCTGTCCTTCCATCCTGTATGTCTGTTTTCCAGTCCAAACATCCATCCATCTATCCGTCCGTCTATTCAACAGTCTGGCTTGTCTGTCCTTCTGTCCAAACATCCATCCATCCATCTGTCTGTCTGTCCTTCCGTCCATCAGCCTCTTTGTCTGTCCTTTTGTCTAAACATCGATCCATCCATCTGTCTGACTCTCTGTCCTTCCTTCAGTCTGTATGTCTGTCCTTCCGTTCAAACATCTATCCATCCATCCATCCGTCCATCTGTTCAACAGTCTGGCTTGTCTGTCCTTCTGTCCAAACATCCATCCATCCATCTGTCTGACTGTCTGTCCTTCTGTCCAAACATCCATCCATCCATCTGTCTGTATGTCCTTCCGTCCATCAGCCTCATTGTCTTTCCTGTCCAAACATCCATCCATCCATTTATCCATTCATCCATCCGTCTGTCTGTCCTTCCGTCCAAACATCTATCCATCCATCCGTATGTCTGTCTGTTCAACAGTCTGGCTTGTCTGTCCTTCTGTCCAAACATCCATCCATCTGTTTGTCTGTCCTTCCGCTTCATCAGCTTCTTTGTCTGTCCTTCCATCCAAACATCTATCCATCTGTCTGTCTGCCTGTCTGTCTGTACTTCTGTCCAAACATCCATCCATCCGCCTGTCTGTCCTTCCGTCCAAACATCTATCCATCCATCCGTATGTCTGTCCGCTCAACAGTCTGGCTTGTCTGTCCTTCTGTCCAAACATCCATCCATCTGTATGTCTGTTTTCCAGTCCAAACAGCCATCCATCTATCCGTCCGTCTATTCAACAGTCTGGCTTGTCTGTCCTTCTGTCCAAACATCCATCCATCCATCTGTCTGTCCTTCTGTCCAAACATCCATCCATCCATCTGTCTGACTGTCTGTCTTTCTGTCCAAACATCCATCCATCTGTCTGTATGTCCTTCCGTCCATCAGCCTCATTGTCTTTCCTGTCCAAACATCCATCCATCCATTTATCCATTCATCCATCCGTCTGTCTGTCCTTCCGTCCAAACATCTATCCATCCATCCGTACGTTTGTCTGTTCAACAGTCTGGCTTGTCTGTCCTTCTGTCCAAACATCCATCCATCTGTTTGTCTGTCCTTCCGTCCATCAGCTTCTTTGTCTGTCCTTCCATCCAAACATCTATCCATCTGTCTGTCTGTCTGTCTGTCTGTACTTCTGTCCAAACATCCATCCATCTGTCTGTCTGTCTGTCTGTCTTTCTGTCCAAACATCCATCCATCCATCTGTCTGTCCTTCTGTCCAAACATCCATCCATACATCTGTCTGTCTGTCCTTCTGTCCAAACATCCATCCATCCATCTGTCTGTCCGTCTGTCCTTCTGTCCAAACATCCATCCATCCATCCATCCATCTGTCTGTCCTTCTGTCCAAACATCCATCCATCCATCTGTCTGACTGTCTGTCCTTCTGTCCAAACATCCATCCATCCATCTGTCTGTATGTCCTTCTGTCCAAACATCCATCCATCCATCCATCTGTCTGTCCTTCTGTCCAAACATCCATCCATCCATCTGTCTGACTGTCTGTCCTTCTGTCCAAACATCCATCCATCCATCTGTCTGTATGTCCTTCCGTCCATCAGCCTCATTGTCTTTCCTGTCCAAACATCCATCCATCCATTTATCCATTCATCCATCCGTCTGTCTGTCCTTCCGTCCAAACATCTATCCATCCATCCGTATGTCTGTCCGTTCAACAGTCTGGCTTGTCTGTCCTTCTGTCCAAACATCCATCCATCTGTATGTCTGTTTTCCAGTCCAAACAGCCATCCATCTATCCGTCCGTCTATTCAACAGTCTGGCTTGTCTGTCCTTCTGTCCGAACATCCATCCATCCATCTGTCTGTCCTTCTGTCCAAACATCCATCCATCCATCTGTCTGACTGTCTGTCTTTCTGTCCAAACATCCATCCATCTGTCTGTATGTCCTTCCGTCCATCAGCCTCATTGTCTTTCCTGTCCAAACATCCATCCATCCATTTATCCATTCATCCATCCGTCTGTCTGTCCTTCCGTCCAAACATCTATCCATCCATCCGTACGTTTGTCTGTTCAACAGTCTGGCTTGTCTGTCCTTCTGTCCAAACATCCATCCATCTGTTTGTCTGTCCTTCCGTCCATCAGCTTCTTTGTCTGTCCTTCCATCCAAACATCTATCCATCTGTCTGTCTGTCTGTCTGTCTGTCTGTACTTCTGTCCAAACATCCATCCATCTGTCTGTCTGTCTGTCTGTCTGTCTGTCTTTCTGTCCAAACATCCATCCATCCATCTGTCTGTCCTTCTGTCCAAACATCCATCCATACATCTGTCTGTCTGTCCTTCTGTCCAAACATCCATCCATCCATCTGTCTGTCTGTCTGTCCTTCTGTCCAAACATCCATCCATCCATCCATCTGTCTGTCCTTCTGTCCAAACATCCATCCATCCATCTGTCTGTCCTTCTGTCCAAACATCCATCCATCCATCTGTCTGACTGTCTGTCCTTCTGTCCAAACATCCATCCATCCATCTGTCTGACTGTCTGTCCTTCTGTCCAAACATCCATCCATCCATCTGTCTGTTTGTCCTTCCGTCCATAAGCCTCTTTGGCTGTCCTTCCGTCCAAACATCCATCCATCCATCCATTCTTCCGTCCATTCATCCATCAGTCTGGCTGTTTTTCCTTCCTTCCAAACATCCATCCATCCATTTATCCGTTCATTCATCCGTCCTGTCTGTCCTTCTGTCTAAACATCCATCCATCCATCCATCAGTCTCTGTCTGTCCTTCCGTCATTCTGTATGTCTGTCCTTCCGTCCATCAGCCTCTTTGTCTGTCCTTTTGTCTAAACATCGATCCATCCATCTGTCTGACTCTCTGTCCTTCCTTCAGTCTGTATGTCTGTCCTTCCGTTCAAACATCTATCCATCCATCCATCCGTCCATCTGTTCAACAGTCTGGCTTGTCTGTCCTTCTGTCCAAACATCCATCCATCCATCTGTCTGACTGTCTGTCCTTCTGTCCAAACATCCATCCATCCATCTGTCTGTATGTCCTTCCGTCCCATCAGCCTCATTGTCTTTCCTGTCCAAACATCCATCCATCCATTTATCCATTCATCCATCCGTCTGTCTGTCCTTCCGTCCAAACATCTATCCATCCATCCGTATGTCTGTCTGTTCAACAGTCTGGCTTGTCTGTCCTTCTGTCCAAACATCCATCCATCTGTTTGTCTGTCCTTCCGCTCATCAGCTTCTTTGTCTGTCCTTCCATCCAAACATCTATCCATCTGTCTGTCTGTCTGTCTGTCTGTACTTCTGTCCAAACATCCATCCATCCGTCTGTCTGTCCTTCCGTCCAAACATCTATCCATCCATCCGTATGTCTGTCCGTTCAACAGTCTGGCTTGTCTGTCCTTCTGTCCAAACATCCATCCATCTGTATGTCTGTTTTCCAGTCCAAACAGCCATCCATCTATCCTCCGTCCTATTCAACAGTCTGGCTTATCTGTCCTGTCCAAACATCCATCCATCCATCTGTCTGTCCTTCTGTCCAAACATCCATCCATCCATCTGTCTGACTGTCTGTCTTTCTGTCCAAACATCCATCCATCTGTCTGTATGTCCTTCCGTCCATCAGCCTCATTGTCTTTCCTGTCCAAACATCCATCCATCCATTTATCCATTCATCCATCCGTCTGTCTGTCCTTCCGTCCAAACATCTATCCATCCATCCGTACGTTTGTCTGTTCAACAGTCTGGCTTGTCTGTCCTTCTGTCCAAACATCCATCCATCTGTTTGTCTGTCCTTCCGTCCATCAGCTTCTTTGTCTGTCCTTCCATCCAAACATCTATCCATCTGTCTGTCTGTCTGTCTGTACTTCTGTCCAAACATCCATCCATCTGTCTGTCTGTCTGTCTGTCTGTCTTTCTGTCCAAACATCCATCCATCCATCTGTCTGTCCTTCTGTCCAAACATCCATCCATACATCTGTCTGTCTGTCCTTCTGTCCAAACATCCATCCATCCATCTGTCTGTCCGTCTGTCCTTCTGTCCAAACATCCATCCATCCATCCATCCATCTGTCTGTCCTTCTGTCCAAACATCCATCCATCCATCTGTCTGACTGTCTGTCCTTCTGTCCAAACATCCATCCATCCATCTGTCTGTATGTCCTTCTGTCCAAACATCCATCCATCCATCCATCTGTCTGTCCTTCTGTCCAAACATCCATCCATCCATCTGTCTGACTGTCTGTCCTTCTGTCCAAACATCCATCCATCCATCTGTCTGT
The DNA here is from genome assembly GCA_023029165.1 of Gobiocypris rarus. NCBI lineage: Eukaryota > Metazoa > Chordata > Actinopteri > Cypriniformes > Gobionidae > Gobiocypris > Gobiocypris rarus. Next base: position 20,664,927 of record CM040931.1, read on the forward strand.
ATGTCCTTCCGTCCATCAGCCTCATTGTCTTTCCTGTCAAACATCCATCCATCCATTTATCCATTCATCCATCCGTCTGTCTGTCCTTCCGTCCAAACATCTATCCATCCATCCGTATGTCTGTCTGTTCAACAGTCTGGCTTGTCTGTCCTTCTGTCCAAACATCCATCCATCTGTATGTCTGTTTTCCAGTCCAAACAGCCATCCATCCATCCATCCATCTATCCGTCCGCCTATTCAACAGTCTGGCTTGTCTGTCCTTCTGTCAAACATCCATCCATCCATCTGTCTGTCCTTCTGTCCAAACATCCATCCATCCATCTGTCTGACTGTCTGTCTTTCTGTCCAAACATCCATCCATCTGTCTGTATGTCCTTCCGTCCATCAGCCTCATTGTCTTTCCTGTCCAAACATCCATCCATCCATTTATCCATTCATCCATCCGTCTGTCTGTCCTTCCGTCCAAACATCTATCCATCCATCCGTACGTTTGTCTGTTCAACAGTCTGGCTTGTCTGTCCTTCTGTCCAAACATCCATCCATCTGTATGTCTGTCCTTCCGTCCATCAGCTTCTTTGTCTGTCCTTCCATCCAAACATCTATCCATCTGTCTGTCTGTCTGTCTGTCTGTACTTCTGTCCAAACATCCATCTATCTGTCTGTCTGTCTGTCTGTCTGTCTGTCTTTCTGTCCAAACATCCATCCATCCATCTGTCTGTCCTTCTGTCCAAACATCCATCCATACATCTGTCTGTCTGTCCTTCTGTCCAAACATCCATCCATCCATCTGTCTGTCTGTCTGTCCTTCTGTCCAAACATCCATCCATCCATCCATCTGTCTGTCCTTCTGTCCAAACATCCATCCATCCATCTGTCTGTCCTTCTGTCCAAACATCCATCCATCCATCTGTCTGACTGTCTGTCCTTCTGTCCAAACATCCATCCATCCATCTGTCTGACTGTCTGTCCTTCTGTCCAAACATCCATCCATCCATCTGTCTGTTTGTCCTTCCGTCCATAAGCCTCTTTGGCTGTCCTTCCGTCCAAACATCCATCCATCCATCCATTCTTCCGTCCATTCATCCATCAGTCTGGCTGTTTTTCCTTCCTTCCAAACATCCATCCATCCATTTATCCGTTCATTCATCCGTCTGTCTGTCCTTCTGTCTAAACATCCATCCATCCATCCATCAGTCTCTCTTTCTGTCCTTCCGTCATTCTGTATGTCTGTCCTTCCGTCCAAACATCCATCCATCAATCAATCCATCTGTCCATCAGTCTGTATGTCTGTCCTTCCATCCAAACATCCATCCATATATCCCGCTGCCCATCAGTCTGTCCTTCCATTCATCAGCCGTTTTGTCTGTTCTTTTTGTCTGTCCATTTGAACTACTACCTCATCGAAAGTGCATGCTCCTTCTCAACATGTTGTTAACACAAACCAGACCTGTCCAGACCTCAGCTGCTACTGCAGTGGAGCAGGTCAAAGTAGATGTTGTCTGTGGGCAGCCAATGAAGACCATAGGCTGGCATTATGCAAAATGTGTTACAAACCTACGTATAGGTTCAAGCAGGAAGTAAGACAGGAATTACTGACATCGCCGATGGCTGACAGATATCACAATGTTGAACACAATTTACACACTTAAGATGTATTGTGCAAAAAAGGCCAAACCAATCGTAGGCTACTGGATGTTTTACACAAATTAAACCAATGATATACAAATGGCTATTTCCATCTGGACAGAACGCTAGCACCATTTTCCTGTTTCTAGTTGTTTTGAGCACAGCATTAAAACAGTGGTGCGGATCACACCACAAGCACTCAGGATCGTTTGTGGTAATGCATTTTCAGCGCTATATCCTCTAGTAGATTTATCAAACACGTCCATCAAGATGTTTCTTGACATCATGATGGCATTTTGGTAGACATCGCCTTGTCTCATGCAGCCAGACTGATAGCTTTCATTGGTCAAGGACCACCCAAGAGGACATTTGACTGACATGTAACGCAACCAATCACAGTTCGTTTTGTTCCGCGTCATGTTTAGGGACGTGAAAAAATTCAAAGTTGATGTCCCTGCAAAAACAGACCAGCGTGCATCTATAAATTATTCATTCAAGAACATTGTCATTCAAGTTTACTGCAACAATGAAGCCGCGAACTTCACATACTTTTGAAAATCCAGCGTTTAGCTGATCCTGGCAAGAGCTCATTCTCACAGTTGTTAACACGACGGCATTCTTCTTCCACAAGGGAGTTTGGCCTCCTGTGGTCTCTCTTGTAGCCAATATGGAAGTGACTTAAACTGCAGTTCATCGACTGGCCACTAGGGACAGGCTCTAGAAGGGAGCAGAATCTCTTTGAGCCCCATGATAAAATGCCCAACTTTACAGCAGAAAAAAACATGTTTACAGTCTGGTATAAATTGTGTTTTTGGTCTATGGCTAATTTTGCACTCTATGACAACTGTGAGGGGGGTAAATTCGTTTACGTTATATGAATCCTTAAAGTTCTGCATAATTAAGGGCGTGGCCACTTTGAGTGGCAGGTGGGTAGCCATTTATCTGCTGTCTGTATAGTCATCGCGTCACCTCAGCTCCACCCACGTCCCGCCTCTTTGCCCATTTTCTGTTATCTGGGAGTAATGCGCGATGACGCGCTGCCCAAGATGGCAGCAGCCGACTCGTCCCTACTTTACGCTTCAAAGCGGCTCTTTAGAATCCTATGGGTGACATCACGGACACTACGTCCATATTTGTATACAGTCTATGGTCATGGCATTTGTTTCCAGGCGGACCGTTAAAGAACACAACACACACATCTCGCGGACATCCTGTAGAATTCAACCAATCAAATGACGACTTTGAAAGTGTTTCCAGATAGTTGTGCCATATGCATCAGACGTTCATCCAGTGTGACGTCTGAGGCTGAGACTAGACATCGCCCAAACCTATCACTGACGACTTGTTTCAGGCAGTTTGAAACTGATTCTTTCTTTTGGGAAACAATAACTAATTTATTATGCATTTTGATCTTTGGAACTTCGCAGAGCTTTATTTAACACAATAACTATTTACAATATCTGAAAAAGCATAATACAGATACTTTAATTCTACTTTCTCACATTCAAATTTAAAATGCAATTCTGCATTGTATTTGGTATCTCGATTCAAATTCAATAATTAAGCTGAAATTTAAAAGGCATTATCAGTTGATTCTGAATGGCACACATCCCTATAACCTTATAGACTAATGCATAAACAATGGGTTGAATTTCATAGAATTCATAATGTGTGTCTGGTCTGTGGCTCTTCTGATAACCCTTACAGTACAGTCTGTGCTGTTCAAGACTGAAGAAAAATGACAGCTATTCAAAACCCTTTCACTGCTTTTTTAGGGCCAATTTAGATGCTGTTCTCTCATATCCTGCTTTGATGTGCTACTTGGGGGGAAACAAGATTTTGATTTTTGAAAAATTCAGGCCTCTTTATAAAAACTAAACAAGAAAAAATGAATGCCGATCGTACCATGGAGACATGGTATTGCAGAAACAAAACAAATACCTTGCCAATTTTCTCTTTTGTTTTCTTTTCTGTCAAGCTGAGATCCAATTACTTTATCTGCAGAAAAAAAACATCAGGGGGAGGGATCATGCTCTATTTCCTATCCAATCTTTTATAGTTGGTCAACATACTGGGCACATGAATAAATATGAATAGAGCCTCACCATAATTTCGGCTTCCTTTCCTAATGGTCTGAAAGAGAAAGTTCCTCATAAGGCTGATTCTATACAAGAAGAAAGAAATGTGGACTCTTGTCCTTGCAGCTGTGTAGCAGATGTGAAAGCCGTCTCTATTTATTAAGACTTTGCTTTTATGTAGATGTGAGAGAGGACTCATGAATAGATTTTGGATTGCTTACCTAATAGTGAACACTGATTCTGAGGAAAACTTTCCTTTAAGACTGATCTTATTAGGGATAAAAAGAAATGTGGATACTTGTAGCTGTGCAGCAGATGTTATGGCTGAGTATTTATTTATTAAGACATCGCTTTTAGTCTAAAAATGGAAATCAATCCGTTTTGGCATCACAACATTATTATGTAAAATACTAAATATTTAAATTGTTTTGAAAGAAATACTGTATGCTCACCAATGTTGCTTTTATTTATTTGATCAAAAATAAAGTAATAACAGTAATAATGTCACATATTTTTACAATTTAAAATAACTTTTTTTCTATTAGAATACATTTTAAAAAGCAATTTATTAATGTAATGGCAAAGCTGAGTTTTCAGCATCATTACTCCAGCCTTTAATGCCAAATGATCCTTCAGAAATTTAGATAATATTTTAGATTAGATTTGGTGCTTAAGAAACATTTCTTAATATTGTCAATGTTGAAAACAGTTCTGCTGCATAATAATTTTAGTGAAACTAAATGATACACTACCATTCAAATGTTTGGGGTAAGTAAGATTATGTCGTATTTTTGCAGTAAAATATCAAAAAACCACTAGGCCACTGTTATATATTTTGTCCAGTTGAGTACTTACAATATCCAGAATGTATTGTAGATTGTGAGAAAATCGCTATTTTTACCAAGGAGCCGGTGTCATGAGAAATCCTGTCCCCCTGTGAAATAGTGTCCGCTTAGGACCCCAGAGTGATTCTATTGGCTGAAAGAACTTTTAATGGGTATTCTGTTCAGAGCCTGTTTACAATTCTTACAAAATCATGTTTAGTCTGTAATGTCCTGCAAATCATATGTTTCATAGCATATTGTGTTCTTAATGTTTTTTTGTTTTTGTTTTGTTTTTGTTGGCGTATGTTCTAGCATAGCATGTTCAATGCACCTGTTCTGTATATTATTGTTTTTTTTATTCTTTATTATTTACATTATAGGTAAATTATGATTTTGTATTGGTTTTATTAGTTAGTTTATTAATTGAAATAATTTACAGTATGTTAGGCATGTTATTGCTCCCATTATAGCAATCAATTACATATTTCAAATACATGTTGTTTGTGTGTACTTACTTAGTATGACAATGAATTCATTGTTTATTTTTAAACAATTGCTTGTCCAGAACCATGTATTATGAATTACTGTATTATATTCTGAATCGATTTCTGTTAAGTTTATCTGTACTGTATAACAGCTTTTGATCAGGCATTTAAAACAGCTACCACGTTGGGTCCTAAGCGGACACTATTTCACAGGGGGACAGGATTTCTCATGACACCGGTACGTCTGAGCACAGCGTCTTAGGGAGTCGCCTGTCAATTGCGTCATATCTGCGTTACCCTTGGTTCTACCCTTGGCAGAAACACTTTACTTAGGTGTCACAGCAGGCGCCAAGCGAACGCTCGGACTAACATCATAACAATTTTCAACCTCCCGCTGTCTCTCTTGAAGCCAATATAGAAGTGACTTAAACTGCATTTCATCTACTGGCCACTAGGGACAGGCTCCAGAAGGAGCAGAATCTCATTGAGCTCCATGTTAAAATGCCCAACTTTACAGCAGAATAAAACATGTTTACAGCCTGGTACAAATTCTAGTTTTGGTCTAAACGGCTAGTTTTGCCCTTCATGACAACTGTGAGGGGGGGTGAATTTTTTTATAACTCATTCTTAAAGTTCTGCATAATTAAGGGCGTGGCCACCCACATGAAAAAATACTATAGTATATTATAGTAAAATTACAGTAAAACTACTCTAGTAAATACTATAGTGTTTTTGAACCATACTATAGTAAAGGTACTACAGTAAATTGTAGTATATTGTATATTATAGTATTTACTACACTTTGTTAATTTACTCTAGTATATTTGTACGGTTCAAAAACACTATAGTATTTACTAGAGTAATTTTACTATAATATACTATAGTATTTTTTCATGTGGGCACTTTGAGTGGCAGGTGGGTTGCCATTTATCTGTTGTTTGTTAGTAATTGTGTCACCCACGTCCCGCCTCTTTGCCCATTTTCTGTTATCCGGGAGTGACGGTTGATGACGCACTGCTAAGATGGCAACGGCCAGCTCGTCCCTACTCTACGCTTCAAAACCGCTCTGCAGAATCCTATGGGTGACGTCACGGACACTACGTCCATATTTTTATACAGTATATGTTTTCAACACACTCAAATGTATCTAATATGATGAACAGAGCTACGTTACCTGATCCTCAAGACCGAATAGCGCCGGCGCCCGGCGACTGTGTCCCGTCATAATAAAGTCCCGCTGCTTGCGAGGCATGTGTTATTCATCTCATTAACAATCGCGCCAGCGGCCTTGCTCAGCTCCACAACACTCGCTCCTGCTCTGCTTCATACTACAGTAACGTTAATAATCGCATCCATGAACATGATTTAATAGAACCTATCCCGATTCTTTTCCATCGACTTTAAGGTGAAGACCACATGTCCCAAGATGCTGCGCTCAAACATGGCGTCATCAAACTACGCCTTTGTTTTGAACAGGCACCCTAATGTTCCAAAAGATTTTTATTTCAAATAAATGCTATTCCTTTGAACTTTCTATTCATCAAAGAATCCTGAAAAATGTATTTTTGATCAAATAAATCAACCAAGCATAAGTATTCCTTTTGATTATTAGATTGTAATGTATATCAGTCAAAAAAAGAGGAAAAAAAAAGGTTTGAATCCATTGCTTTCCCTGGACCTCCTCACCTTCCTGCATTACTGCTGATTATGAACCCACCACGCCGTTACACAACTCACGCAGGCCTGGGACCCAGGGATCTGCTATTACAACCCTCATGTTAGTCTTACTCATTATTTGCAATTGATGTGCTGCTTTTAATGGTCAGCGAGGGAGCCGCCCCCTCGCGCTGGGTAGATGAAGCAGAAGTCTAAATGACTCACTTAGTATCACTCTGTTCAGGCGTGAGATACAATAACACACAGCCATGGCCTGTCGTGTCATTTGCTGTCGGGGGCGAAGTAAATGAATGACAACTTCACTGCTGTTTATGCATCCCAACAGCCTTTTAAGCCACTGCTTTGAAAGGACGAGACATTTATTCATCACTTACGGCAATGCCGCCGATGAAAGCAGGAGAGGAATGCACCTATTTGCTTTTTTACCCTGCGCAACCTCCCATTTCCACCGCATGCGCCCGGAGGATGGGCTGTACCTCACCACATGCATTTTTAACAGGTCCATTATTAACAGGTGCTTTGCGGTGTGGGATGCATGATTTATGCGTGCCATTTGCGAGCTCGTCCGGCTCCACTGGAAGCTAGAGAGCTCGGTCTCCATTAGTGAAGGGACTAGCCTTGACTGCACTATAGCGCAGCAGAGAGCCTATACAATAAGATCAGAGGCTTTGCAGTTAATGCACCACTATCAGAAACAAATTAGATCATATGCTGCTCATAGCCACCGGTGCCGTCTACCGCAGCCCCCAATGCCCTCTCAGACCCAGGGAAGAATATTTATGCCTGAGTCAATAGAATCCCGCCTATGTGCAGGTACTGCACATAGAACAATGCATTCCATATGTGCGGAAGTCAACGTCTTTTCGGTTTCAAGATTTGAATCAAATAATCATACAGACAAAAGTTGCATGCAAAGATTTGTGCACTCTTCAAAGTAGCCATGAGACATTTATTGTGTGAAATACACACATTGGCCCTCATTTATCAATCTTGCGTAGAAACGGGCGTATATGTTGGCGTAAGATTATGCTTACACTCCTCTCACTGCCTGACTTATGAAGCTGTGCGCACATCTGAAATCCAGGTGTACGCAAAACCTGCCCTTGATAAATGCCGCGGCTAAAAAACGATCGTCATTAGAATAACACGCCCCTATATATTCAAGTCTCTGCCTCCCCCACACCCTCATTTTACACCATGGAGTCACGGAAGACGGCAAAGAAGCGAAACTTCGTGGAGATCGAGACCATCGCCAGGGAAGTGGAAAAAAACTAAATTGTTTTATTTGGGATTAAAGGCGCCCACAAAAACTAAATATGGACCCAAATTACGAGTACTGTTAATAATGTGGGGGTTGAGAAGCGCATGGGAAATTACCTATCCCAATGCATTATTTTACAGCACATGTTTTGAAACAATCAGCATTTAATTTCATATCACGTCACATGTATTGGTGTGCACAATAGTGATGATGATGTGATGTGGAGTACCATTCATTTACATTAATAATTGCATGACAATTTGTAAGATTCTTATTATTATTATTATTAATAATGACGCTTATTGTTATTTAGAAGAAGAATTTCATTATTATTATTATTTATTTTATTATTATTATTATTTAAAAGAAGAATGTCTTTTATTTTGCCAGTCTGAATTATTTTCAGTCCCAGTCCTTGCGCAGCTGCCGTGCCTAGCCCTGAAACGTCAGGTAAAGCGCACAGGCTTGCAACTAGAGGAATACATATGCCTACAATCAAATGCTTTGGTAAAGTCACACAAATTAAACACTGAAGTCCATGTTGCACAAAAATAAACACTGAAGTTTATAATTACTAGGTTGTTGTTGTTTTTTTACAGTGGGTCATAATACAGCATATCTTTGTCAGTGCGTTTTGTGGCGTTAGGAATTGTTTTTCTGCGCATTTTCGCACTAACTCAAAACGTGCGTACACCACCTCCTGGTTGTGGATTTGAGCGAGCCATACGCCAACATCCATAATGATAAATGTCAAAGTCACCGTGGTTTTGTGGTACGCACTTTTGATAAATGAGGGCCATTATGACTTGTTTTTTCCCCATTGAAAATCAATCCAATTAAATGTACTTTGTGAAGATACGTGTAAAACAAATCTGTTCCGTGCACTGTAAACACTAATGCTCAAAATAATTATATTAATAATAATTTAAATGGTTTATATAGTTAAAAAAAGGAACTTTAGAGTATTTAGAACTTTATTTTTCTGTTGAGTTCTCAAAACTGTCCCATTTTATGTAATCTGAATTGTTTTACTGTTTTAAGTTTAATGAACTTGTTTCTTTTAATTTAGACTTACTTAAATTTAATTTCCCCGCATCAAGTCAAGTTTCCACTACAAACTGTTTGAGATTACATGACATTTGTAAGTTAAATGTATGAATTAACTAACTAAGTTCAGAGCAATTCAAATTTAGGATTGCCTCAATTTTCAGAGTTTTGCCAATTTATTTGAGTAATTTAGTGAATTGTCAGCATCGTTACTCCAGTCTTCAGTGTCACACGATCCTTCAGAAATCATTCCAATGTGCTCATTTTGTGCTTGAGAAACATTTCTGATCATTCTCAATGATATGATCATGGAAACAGTGTTTTTTGTAACATTTTAAACGTCTGTATGTTACTTTTGGTCTTTTTGGAATAGTGCAAACACAGACTCAAGGACTTAGTAAAAAAGTAAAGTTTCTTTCTAACCCAAAACTTTAAAAAAGTAGTTTCTACCGTGCAAACCCATTTAAAAAGAATTGTATTCTCTAACACTTCACTGCACTTTCTAAATAATAGGCTAGTTTCACCACAGATTTTGAGATATAGTGCACCTGGTTCCTACACATCTCAGGTCCACAGGCAGTCCAAACCTCGCCCGGTACAAATCACTAAGCTTCGCCAAACCTGCATGTCTTTTCATGTCCAGTTTAAAATTGCTGCCAGTGGAAGACTTCCGTCTTGTTCTTCTATCAGAAAACACATAGTATTCACTTCTAACCCCTCACCCCATCCTCTGAGATCCATTTCAGTAAAGCTCCGAACCGTCAAAGTCATTCTCCCAACACTGTCACTGGAAACTCCAGCCGACTGGATGATCGCAGAGCCCCGGTGGCTTAGCTATGCCCATTCGTCCTACTTCTCTATCTCACACACACCACCACACTTATTGCATCCCAACTTCCCATCAGTCCCCAAGTGAGGAGACTGACATTGCCAAACCATACCTCGCTTGGCTTAATGTGATGGTCAGTTCATGCCCGGTTGCTCCTCTGTGTCTGTCTTGTTGGAGAACCACTGAGCTCAGATTGGTCCAAATCACTCAGCCCTTTTCTAAGGCCCGTTGCAGTGAAGATAGAGCCAGCTAGCCTGCTGAGTTCGGTCTCAGTGCCCTGAGATTGAATGCTACATCATGAGTCTGCAATTTAACCCTGTTCACTCATCTAGATGACTACTTCATATTCCCATTGAAAAACTGAAATGTGTTAACCAATGGAGTTATTACACAGCTCTCCGAAATGCTTGATTCTGATTGGTCAGTCGCAACATTCTGAGGTCTATTATTCCCAGATAAACAATAGCAACACTGCATAAAGACCACTCATCTGGATATTTTAGGTCAGCGCTACTTTCATATCTCTCATATCACACAGCGGACACACTCTCTCTCATTTCATTCAAATGCAGCTGGTGCACCTCAGTTATCAACTGTACTTATTGTAAAATGAAACCAGAGTACTTCAGAATCAATAGTAGGCCTATGGCAATATTGTTAAAGCGGTCATGAATTGAGAAATCAAATTTTCCTTGAGCTTTTCACATATAAGAGTTATAATACTATCATCATACTATAAGAATATCCTGTAAGTTTCAGAACTGAAAACTTCCTTGTTAGTCCAAAAACAGCTCTTATTGTAACCAAGACCAGAAGATTTGTTGTGGAATGTGCCAATCTATGGAAGACCGCCTCTGCAGAAGAAAATCAACGCCTACTTTCTCATTGCAAATGTGGCCCCGCCCACTGGCGTGTTAGTGAGATGACGCGGAGAGAAGAAATGTAAATATATCTCCGTTTTTCACTGTGGAATCAATTAATTTCACTGTGGAGTCAGCACAGGCTTTGCAAAGAGACTTTTACGATATGGACTCGAAAGTATTGCCACAACTGTTTTCATTCTAATGCCAGATCTGTGACCAGTGATTTCTGATATGCAATGATTCATGTCAGTCAGATGCCCTTTCTCTATGTGTCAGCAAAACAAACCAGTGACTAAATGGTCAACTTCACATTGTTTCTCTTGAAAATGATCTGTTATTTAAACTGTAAACAATGAGGAGATCGCTGCATTTATGCGCTCAACAGTGCTCATCGGCTACAATGCTCATCACTGCAACCTTCATGCCACAGTCCAAATACAATGCTATAGATTTAAATGAAATGCTATAGATCTAAATATAATGCTTTAATTAACAGGATTAGCTAATCTTGAGAACAGTCATAGTAAAACGTGCTAAAAAATGTTTGAGAAAATTCCACTTATTTTATAAGCAAAGATATCAGCCAATCACAGCAGTCTAATAACAGACACGCCCTATAAACAGCGCATTCAAATCAGAAAGCTAAAATCAGGGTAGAAAATGGCCTTTTATTTCTAAATTATGACCAATTTTAATGTAAAAATCATACTTATATTATAAGTGCACCCCAGACAATAAACAATACAACAATGCAGTTCATGACCCCTTTAAAGTGTTCGTTGCTAGAATGATTGTTTATACACTTTAATGGATTATAAGTTTAACAGGTAGGATTTTAAAGCCGTTTTCTTCTCAAATCAATATATCCCTGTCATTAATTATGCAGTGAAAAGCTGTGTGATAAGTGATAGTATCACTTAAATGTCCATATTGTTTAAGTTTTTCGTTCCTAGGCTCAGAGGCGCTTACTAAAAACTGTTTTCCTTTGCGGAAGCTTTGCGTTTAATGAGCTAATCAAATATTTCAATTAAAATCAATATTTGGTGACTAATTATTTACTTACGTGGCAAGTAGCCATAATAAGCAGGATAATGTACATCCAGCTGGTTGTTATCACAAAATAAAGCCTTCAGGGTGATACAAGATCCTGATCACACTGTCAAGGTTTATTTTGTGATAACAACCAGCTGGATGTACATTATACCTTACTCAAAGCGTAATTAAGTATTAACAAACTGTTAATAATCAAGCAGGTTTCACAAATGCTGTTATTGCTTTACTGTAATTTCCGAAATGCATTCCGAGACTTGCATCTCGGTAGGATACCAACCATGATGTTTTCTGCTCCGTGACTCACTCTGATAATGAAGTAATGAGGTTTCAGTATTTAAGGGTGTTACGGAGGTGGCGGAGGTCCCCTGCCAGTCATATATGGATTTGTTTTTAGGCATTGAGCAGCTCAGACTTCATTTCACATATCTGGCCGAGAATCTTCTCCATGTGATCTAATCAACTTCACCCGATGTGGCAACCCATCTGTTTGCCCTTGACATCTTTTCACTTTTTCTCTTCATTTAGCCTTCTGTTTATTTCTCTATTCTGTTTTTCTCTTCTTGTTTTCCCCCTCGTTCTCTCTTCCTGCTGCTGCCTCAATTTTCAGTTGTGACCCAAGGCAAACAATGTTTTGCACCAAATTCTCCCACTCAATTAGCCGGGCGCCTGTCTGTTGTTGATTTGTCACAGTGTTGGGTTGCTTCGTAACAGTTGTGGTTAACCGCAAGATGTGAGGTGCATGTTAAGTGAGCCGCTGGCTCAGGTTTTTAGCGCTTAGAACGGATTGGTGGCATGTGAATGCACAGTTGAACACATGCTGATACATGACAAAGTGAAGACACCGTGACTGCAGGTGAACACATCCACTGCAACTGATACCAAAACTACTCTCAGCAAATATCAATATGTCAGTGTCAACTATTATAAAGGATTATATACAATATATGCAAAAGTCTTAGGCAAGTTTTTGCACCCCAGACATTTTTTTTAAAGTCATTTAGATTTATATATTTTGCTGTAGTGTGTCAGTAGGAAATATCAAACATATCCAAACATTCCTTTTGCCATTCATTGTAATAATCCAGTGAGATTTTTGTGTGCAGAAGGAGCCAGACAACAACCAGTATGCTTCACACAGAGATCCGTTCTGACCATCATAGAGTATGTCTGGGATTACATGAAGAAACATAAAAAAAACAGAGAACTGCAGCAACGTCTCCAAGAAGCTTGAAGAAACCTACCTGAAAAACTATGTGCAAGTGTACCTAGGACAAAATCTACACAAGTGCCTAAAACTTTTCACAGTACTGTAGCTTTGCAGGCTTAAAACTCAACACATACACACACAGACATTATTGCCCTGTTTACACCTGGTATTATGATGTGTTTTGGTCAATTGGATCACAAGTGAAACGTTTTGAGCTTGTCCACTTTCGACCACTTCCAGAGGTAGTTGAAAACTTACAACATGAGTACAGCATGAGTTGTAAACACTCATGTGGGTGAATGTGTTCGAACAGCCACAAAAGTCCGCCTACTGACCTAATGCGTAAATATTATGGGAAGTGTGCTAGCCAGAGAGGATTTAAACTTTGTCGGATGAAGATCCAAGATTGGTTTGATCTCTAACCATCCTCAATTATACAAACACTCACAGCGTTTGGCCATATTTGGATTAGACAGCGCTGTGTATTAGACTGAGAGCTTTACAATGATACCAGGCATCTTTCTGTGAATGGAGACGGCACGGGAGCTCGCGTTAGAATAATTTTTGATGATTTCCGGTAGAAATCTAAAGGCGCAAGTCGACAAAATATAATGAAATAACCACCTTAATGTGTAATGTTGGCTTTTTTTTTTGACAAAATCTGGCCCAAATTCTCAAAATTGACCACTGCATTAAAAAACGTGCCATGCCGTGTCTCGCCTTAACTTAAAATGATCATGTAATCTCAATTTAAATATTTAAGTAGTGGAACCTTGACTTGCTTTAACTAACTAATCAGTAAATAGTAACATGCTAATTGGTAACACAATACTTTGATATCATTAGCATAGCATAGCACTTGCTGAATGAGTAGCTACAGCAATATAGAATATTTAATATATATTTGTTCTCAAACTAAGCTCATGCTCTACTCGTCACCATGATAGAAACTCTTCTAAACTTGCATAACCTAACATTAAACACTACTAAATCTCCCACTGAACTTTAATCTAAAAAAAATATATATAACACTTAATTTTAGCATTTATTCACCCTTTCGAGTGTCATGGCAAAGCATGCTGGGAAATGGAATTCCCATTAAATTTAAGTTACAAGTTCATTCAACACAAAACAATAAAACAATTCAGATTACTTAAAATGTGTTAGTTTTGTGAACTCAAAAGAAAAAGAGTTCTAAATACTTATAAAAGTTGATTTGATTGAGGTATAATTTAAGTGTATTCTACTCAAACCAATTAATTACTTTGAGCATTTATACAGATTTGAATGTAATACATTTCTGCATTTACCTCTGCAAATGCACACCATTTTATATTGTGATTTTTATAAACAAAAAATAATTGTGACTTCATGCAGGTGGTGTGAGGAATTTTATTCATGTTTTGATCAATTAAAATGAATGCCTCCATGAATGTGTAATTAGTCCAGTTACAGTTTATTACATGTCAGATCCTGTTTTGGCCTCACACTGAACTGAATAACGAAAACATAGAGCAGAACAAATTGCAGTGCACTTCCTGTCTGCTTCATCAACCATACTGTCATTACCATACAGCTTATCAGCGCAGCACATTAAACATGCCACACGGACCATTTTAATCTGATACTCTACATCACAGTCGAGGGAGCAAGGTCAACAGCAGAACCCGCTGATCTCACTTATGATTCTACATTTAGATTTTAACATGACTTTTTGAGAGAGACAAAAAGACCCCCTGAAAGTGTAATATGGAGGTTAGATGCAGGAGTGTATTCTTTTCTCAGCCCCGTCCTCACACGTTCTCTGAAGTCCTGGCACTTCACTGACACTCCCTGTGAAATTCTCCAGTAAATCAAACTCTGCAGTCGATGCAAATGAGAAACTGTCTTAAATTAAAACTTAAAAGGATAGAAAGAAGAAAAGCTTCCATTAGAAATCATCTGTACCATCTCAAGACTTTGAAGATCTGTGAGAAAACGTGTCTTCGAATCAGAAACTCCTGACCTACTGTGAAGAAAATAACTGATATGACCAACTTTCCTTAGTCCTTAAATCATCTAAATTCCTTAGCACGAAAGCCTGCCCAATTTCACACAAATTAGCCTATCTGACAGTGTGTTGTCACCAAGTTTGCTACGATACACTACCATTCAAAAGTTTTTTTAAAAGAAATTAATACTTTTTTTTCAGCAAGTATACTTTTTTTTTAACCTAAATTCTGTTCTTTTTATATTCATGAAAGAATCCTGACAAAAAATATTTATCATTGTTTCGCAACACGGTCTCACTCATCACAAATTGACGCTTGGTCAGTTCCCATCAGAGCCACTTTTTAACACCTTCTGTGTCGTTTTTCGATGCGCAGTACTTCATTGATTTCAATGTGAAACCTTGGGAGTCATATACAGACGCGTGGGGCATGGTTATCGTCATGATGAAACTATATATTGGGTTATGATTTTGCCATTATGCCATGGAGTGTGATTCTCAATGGAATCAGCATAATCTTATTTACATTTATTTTCTTTTTTAAATTTATGCTATTCAGACACGTTTTGAACACGTAACCCAATCCCATCCCTCATTATTAAAAAAAAAAACAGGATATAAAAGGAAGAAATGACTGCAGCCACAATTTATTCAAAAAGTACAAATATCCCAAGTGTGCCGAGTCCAAACGATTGATTTATGTGAAGAAAATCCCAAAAAGTGATCAGCGTTGAGTCCATCTGCCGAAGATCATGAACAAAGTTAAAAAATTGTCGCCCGAAGAAACGATACGTCAGCTTTGACAGCGTTGGCTCTTGTATGTCTCATGACCAATTGCGTGTATCATTTGAATGAGATATGACTGAGTGGAGTGTGTGTGTTCATGGAGCAGCGGGTTGGAGCATAATTTCAGCGATTAAAACATTAAAGGAACACTCCACAGTTTTTAGAAATAGGGCTTATTCAAACATCTTTCCTACATTTAGATATGTGGGCAAAAGCATTTTTGTCTCAGTGCATGCAATGTTTTAGTTTGGCAGGGTCGCCGCTAGCTTAGCTTAGCATAATGAATGGAATCCTATGTTGCCAGCTAGCATGTCCTGAGTAAAAGTGATAAAAACAACAACAAAAACACCTAATTACTTCTTATGGCCTGCGTATTCAGAACGAGTACTGTAGCTGTGCCGAACATGAAATGTGAGTTGTGGGATTTCATGTGTTGCGTGATATCTCTGAGCCCAAGTAGCAGTGCTTTGCCTGTGCTTCCCCATAATATAGTCCCAAGTTAATATCCTCCTAGGAAATTGCCTAGTCTTAATCTGCATCGCTATTTGTACTCGTTGTGAATAAGCAGGCCACAAGAAATAATTAAGTGGGGGGTTTTTTTTGGATCACTTTTACTCTGGACATGCTAGCTGGCAACATAGGATTCCATTCATTATGCTAAGCTAAGCTAGGGGCGACCCTGCCAAACTAAAACAATGCATGCACTTTTACAAAATACATTTACCCACATATCTAAATATAGGAAATATGTTGAATAAGCCCTATTTCTAAAAACGGTGGAGTGTTCCTATAATATCAACTCTGTTCTTTACATGAAGATATCGTATGACTTCAGAAGACTTGGAATGCAACATGAGTTAACTACTTGTATACTGTTTTTGGAATAAATACCTGTGAATGTACTTTATTTGCCTGTTTGCTGAAGTGAAGTGAAGTGGGTATAGGGTAGGAGTTGGGTTAGTTGCTCTAAAATATAAAAGTAGCCTATAAATATTCATAAAATCATGTCTACTTTTACAAATGCGAAGAATTAAATGCGTCTTGATCTGACGCATTCGGTAAACGGAAATCAATGGAGTACCTGACCAAGTGTCAATATGTGACAAATAGGAGTGAGACCGTGTTGGATTTCCACAAAAAACATTAAGCATGTCAATGTTGATAATAATAAGAAGACATTTTTCTTGATCATCAAATAAGCACATTATAATGATCCTGTGACACTTGATGCTGAAAATTCAGCTTTAATATTACAAGAATAAACACAATTTTAAAATGTTTACATTTTGTAAAAATACTGAATTTTTAATTATATACTGTACATGCAGCCTCTGTGAGCATAAGGCTTCTTTCAGAAACATTTTGAACAGCACCAAAAATTACAATACAAAAACAACAACTAATATTTGATCAAAGTACTGTTTAAATGGACTTGTAAATGATGATTTAATGCTTGTGCAGTGTCTGATAAACTCTGGTATTCACAATCAAAAAGGTACATACTTAACATGAATCATACTTTTTCGAAATTCTGTCAAATTGTCAAATAGAAACAGGACCAAAAGTTAGTTGGCAGTGGTCAAAGGTTCAACCTCCCTGTGATCACTGCAAATGACGAGCAATTTTGACAAAATGTGTGTTTAAAGTGAAGCCTCGGAGTTGCATTGACACCTGCAAAGAAGGCATTTAAAGGGACATGATGGGAAATCAAAGCGGCACTTCTCGCTTGTCTGATTAGAAGGAGAGAGGCAGCATCTCAGCTGGTGTGTTTACTTGCTTTTGCTGTGTCTGACTGTTTGTTTTGGAGCCTCTGGGGTTGTAAAGCTCTGCCGCTGTCACACGTTGGCATGTGTAATGCCGCAAATCTTCACTGTTCTATTCAGCAAAAAGAAGTGTATAAATAGCCAACCTCTATTGCTAACGCTGCATTAATCTGCCCTGATCCAATCGCACAACGAACAAGTCTGCTAATGATGATCATTTTATTCACACATCTAAACTGCTTGGGCTTGTTATTCGTCCCCCTTCTTCTAGATTATCATCTAAAGTAAAAAAATGATTTTTTTTCTTTTTATGCATTTATTCACAATTGTTCCAAACTTGAATGCTGATACTTTTTTAGTTGTGGAATACAAAAGGAGAATTTTATTTGCAGCTTTTTTCCCCACTTGCTAAACAAATGAGAGTTTGCACAATGAAAAGTTATTTTTCTCTCCAGTGAGCTGTTCAAGAACTGTTGCTACCAAATCATTGAGTCGGTTAGTTGAATTTGTGACCAAATCAATCCAATTTATGACTTGGATAAACTGGCCAAAAGGAACTCGCTAAACTCGCTTGGTTCTCAGTTTAAACTCTCGGGGCCCTATTTTAACGATCTAAGCGCATGGCGTGTCCGAATCCACTTTTGCTAGTTTAACGACGGAGCGCATGGTCCAAAAGGATTGTACCTAGTCTCTTAATGAGTCATGGGTGTGTTTTGGGAGTAACATGCAATTAACCAATCAGAGTGTCATCTCCCATTCCCTTTAAAAGCCAGGTGCGTTTGCGCCATGGTGGATTGTTATTTACATGGCGGAATATAGATACTCTCAACCTGACGAGTCAGTTTAAATACATGAGTGTATTGCTACGATTGGTCAAATAATTAGCCAATTTCATTCATCATTACTGCAAAGAGTCTGATACATGCAATGATTATCCATTATGACATGAAAGCATTTTTATCTTGGCGGCAGTGGCTCAGTGATTCATGTAGGTTGTCTACAAACCGAAAGGTTCGACCTAACCAAGTGTCGAGGTGTGCATGAGCAAGATGGTGGTTTGCATGGCTGACACTGCCATCGGTGTATGAATGGGTGAATGTGAGACAAGATGTAAAGCGATTTGGATGGCCATGGGTCTGTTGAAAATGTTATATAAACGCTGTCCATTTATCTACATAATAATAATCTTTTACATTGCAATCTTTTAATTTTAATATTTGGCATGTTTGTGTGCTGCTGCGCATCCCTGTGTGTGTAATAAGTAAAGTGCACGAGTGCATATTACTAACGCGCTCTTAAAATAACACAAAGAAAATACTTTGAAAATACAAAAATTATGTTGGTCAATAGCCGTTATGCCAAAATGCGCATAAAATTAAAAAAATGTGCATAAAAAATGTATGCGCTCATTTGAGTCAGATACATTTCCTATCCGATACGAAAAAATGCGCATAAACTATGATGGAAATGCAT
This sequence comes from Gobiocypris rarus, assembly GCA_023029165.1. Lineage (NCBI taxonomy): Eukaryota > Metazoa > Chordata > Actinopteri > Cypriniformes > Gobionidae > Gobiocypris > Gobiocypris rarus. Next base: position 20,683,889 of record CM040931.1, read on the forward strand.
TTACCGAATAAATTCCTTGACGCACGTGAAAACAAAAATATATATAGCAAATAATTTACTATATATGACAATGATTATATTGTGGCTTCTCCTATGTTTCTTAGTGATTTTTTTTTTTGTGTGGTAGTTTATCAGGAAGTGACGATTATGTTCTCTTTGACTCACTGGATGGAAAAGATTGCAATTTTGCAAGTAAGTTACATTCCCAACTTTGGATGGAAACATAGCAAATGGCACAGTCGTTTTCAGTTGCCTCAGAATAGCAACATGCCAACAATGCGCCTGAACACACCTTGTTTTCAGACCATGGGTGAACAGATGGGCGCATTTGCATTTGCTATTTGCTATTTGCTATTTAAAAACATGGCGCTGGACATGAAAATGATAACTGCATCAGGATGTAACTAGCAAAAAACACTTGCATCGTGCCTGGCGTTGCATTGCACCGGTGTATGATTCTTGATTTAAAATTTGATTTAAAAAGTGTTAGTTCACCCAAATGTCAAATTTTATCTTAATTCACTCACCCTCATGTCGTTCCAAACCTATATGCGACACAACTACCACGTTCAAGCCCCAGAAAGAAAGTAAAGACATAATTAACGTAATCCATGCGATTGGTTTAACCTCAATATTATGAAGCGACGCGAGTGCTTTGTTTGTGCAAAAAAAAAAACATAATTTATCACTTAATTTACAAAATATCAATCAACAACAAGCATTCACGCAACAACGTCTGCTCTTGCATCAACACAACACGCACATGGTTTTCTCGTGAACATGCGTTGAAGGTTAATATTTTAAAGTGTTACAGGTTTGGAATGTGGGTGAGTGAATGATGACAGAATTTTCATTTCTGTGACAAACTAACCCTTTAAGGTTAATTAAAAATCAAGTCACCTTCATTTAAATAGCAATTTATACAATACAGATTGTTTCAAAGCAGCTTTAGAGTGATAAACAGGAAAATAGCAATTCAGTGACGCAAACAGAATCCAATTCTGCTGTAGAGCAGCTCAAAAAAGACAATAGTAAACAGCCATTATTCAGTTGCAATCAGTTCAGTGTTGATTCAGTTCGGTTCAATAACTGTGTAAAGTTCATCAATTATGGAATGAGTTCAATTCGGCTATAAAGAAGGAGAAAACAGGGATGTCATCATTCAGCTTAGAATTAGTAAATCGTGCGCACAATTAACTTTTTTTTTTCTTGCACGTCATGTGCGGGGCTCCGTAAAAAGGCTACAGTGGTAGGGAACCCAAAATTCCATCTGTGACAACAATGGAGAAAAATAGATTAGCAGAAAATAATTTAAATTTATGTCTGTTTCTCAACCACACACACACACACACACAAAAATTGTATAACTGAGAAGACTTGGAATTTGTGCTACTTTTTTGAGCTTCACAGACTCTGTCAACTCTTGGAGGGAGGGGGTGGGGGTGGGGGCATAACATTTCTCCTTTTGTTTTCCACAGAAGTCAAAAAAACAGCATCATACAGGTTTGGAACAGCATGAGAGTGAGTAAATAATTACCTAATTTAATTTTTTGGCTGAACTGTTTCTTTAATAATTCTTCCCTATTCCTCTCTCTGTCCCTTAAGGGTTAAACAAGGCTTCATAAATCTCACATCCCAATGACCGACAAATGCAATCCTCGTAATTTAGCTTAACAACCCCACACACACACACACACACACACACATACATTTTTATTCCTGCACATGCATCTGCTCCAACTAACCTGCCAAGTGTTGTGCTCAAAAATGCAAATCCTTTACCACTATCGTTTGCTCGCACACACATGCAAAAAAAACAGCTAAAGCGTACAAAGAGCTTCAACTCTGAGTGATTTCGCAAGCGCAAACAGCAGAAAATAATCGTGTTATTGACTGTACACTCCTCTTCCTATCAACCAGCCCTACCTGTAATATGACACGTTGATGAACAGAGGAAAAAATAAATAAGCAAGTGCTCCCATGTGCTTAGACCTCTGCGTATGCTTCAAAAATATCAAGTTTGAAAGTCAACAACACAAAGAATGCAAGGCTGTCTGAATGTAATTTATTTGCCCGCTTAATGAGATTATATTTTGGTGTGAAACCAATTTTGCGTAAATTAAATCTTAATATTGTGCAGTGGCAGGGGTGTTGACACAAGGTTATTTTATTCGCTATTGAGCATGACAGCCAATAAATTCTCTGTGGTGTTGACTGTCCCTCCTGTTTAACAGGACATCTTTCTAAGACCTTCAACACAACTTTAAAAACCAAACTATAATGTGACTAGCTGCTGTGTAGAAATAGTAGTTTTGTTAGCCAATAAAAAAACTGCACTGAATTGGTGAGGACAATAGCCATAATACAGTACACATGTGGAGTCCTAGTGTATACTGTATGTATTATATATATTAAACTGATGTTCCCCATTAGACATTCTGTTGACTATAAGTAACATTACATCTACATGTTAACTAACTCTCATTAGAGTGTTATTTGTCTGCTTAACATCTGCTTTCTATTTTGATGGACTGAGTAAGTCACTGTTTGGATTTAAATAGGTGAATGCTTATATATATATGATTAAATCATTATTGCAGTGATTATTATGTTTCTATCATGTTATATGTTTGGCAAAATATTTTCAAACCTTAATTGATGGAGTGTGTAGCTTTTAATTTCTAAAACAACCATGTAGGAAGACACATTATGGCCATATTCCATTATGGCGAGATTCATCAGGCTCAAATTGTGAAAGAATGGTTGCAAGGGAGGATGAAGAATCATTTTCACACATTAATTGGCACCTCTGAGTCCAGAATTTAAATTAATTGAAAGTCTTTGGGATGTGCTGGAGGAGACTTTACAGAGTGCTGCACTCTTGTATGCGCCTCTTGATGGAATTAAATGTTGCAACGTTATTTCCATCAAGGTGTGAAGTGCTACAAACATAATAATAATTGCAATAATGATCCAATAAGCATTTGCCTATTTAAAAACAAACAGCAATTTATTTATTTTTATTTTTCAGGTGTGTGTGTGTACAACCCCAAATCAGAAAAAGTTGGGACAGTAAGGAAAATGCAAATAAAAAAGAAAGTAGTGATTTCTAAATTTACTTTGACTTGTATTTCATTGCAGACAATATGAACACAAAATATTTCATGTTTTGTCTGGTCAACTTCATGTCATTTGTAAATATGCATCCTTTCCTGTCATTCAGACCTGCAACACATTTAAAAAAAAGTTGGGACAGGAGCAATTTAGTGCTAGTAATGAGGTAAAATGTTAAAAAAATGATGTGATTTGAAACAGGTGATGTCAACAGGTGATTGTAATTATGATTTGGTACAAAAGCAGCATCCAAGAAAGGTCTAATCCTTTAGGAGCAAAGATTGGCAGAGGATCACCAGTTTGCCAACAAATATGTGAGAAAATTATTTAAATGTTTAAAAACAATGTTCCTCAAAGAAAGATAGGAAGAGATTTGGATATTTCACATTCAACAGTGCATAACATAATTAAAAGATTCAAGGAATCTGGAGGAATTTCAGTGCGTAAAGGACAAGGGCGCAACAACTGTGATCTCCAATCCCTCAGGCGGCACTGCATCAAGAATCGTCATTCATCTATGACATCACCACATGGGCTCAGGACTACTTTGGCAAACCTTTGTCAAGTACCACAATACGTAGTTACATCCACGAATGCCAGTTAAAACTGCACTGTGCCAAAAGGAAGCCCTATGTTAACAGTGTCCAGAAGCGCTGTCAACTTCTCTGGGCTCGGAGGCATCTGGGATGGACCATCACACAGTGGAAACGTGCACTGTGGTCAGATGAATCAGTATTTCAGGTATTTTTTGGGAGGAATGGACGCTGTGTGCTCCGGACCAAAGAAGAAAAGGATCATCCAGACTGTTACCAGCAACAAGTCCAAAAGCCAGGGTCTGTCATGGTATGGGGTTGTGTCAGTGCCCTTGGCTAAGGTAACTTGCACTTCTGTGAAGGCACCATTAATGCTGAAAAGTACAACGAGATTTTGGAGCATAATATGCTGCCTTCAAGAAGACATCTTTTCCAGGGACGTCCATGCATATTTCAACAAGACAATGCAAAACCACATTCTGCACACATTACAAAGTCCTGGCTGCGGAGGAAGAGGGTACTGGTACTTGACTGGCCTGCCTGCAGTCACGACCTGTCTCCAATAGAGAATGTGTGGCGCATTTTGAAGATTTAGAAATCACTTCTTTTTTTCCATACTGTCCCAACTTTTTCTGATTTGGGTGTATATTCACAATATTTGCCAAAAGTAGGGACACCCCTCCAAATCATTGAATTCAGGTGTCCCAATCACGCATGGCCACAGATGTATAAAACCAAGCACCTAGGCATGCAGACTGCTTCTACAAACATTTGAGAAACAATAGGTCGCTCTCAGGAGCTCAGTGAATTAAAGCGTGGTACCACCTAGGTTGCCACCTGCAATAAGTCCATTAGTGAAATTTCCTCACTACTTAATATTCCACAGTCAACTGTTAATGGTATTATAACAAAGTGATTGGGAACAACAGCAACTCAGCCATGAAGTGGTAGGCCACGTAAAATCATGGGTTCAGCGTATTCTGAGGCGCACAGTGCACAGAAGTCGCCAACTTTCTGCAGAGTCAATAGCTACAGACCTCCAAACTTCATGTGGCCTTCAGATTAGCTCAAGAACAGTGCGTAGAGAGCTTCATGGAATGGGTTTTCATGGCCGAGCAGCTGCATCCAAGCCTTACATCACCAAGTGCAATGCAAAGCATCGGATGCAGTGGTGTAAAGCACCCTACCACTGAACTCTAGAGCAGTGGAGACATGTTCTCTGGAGTGACGGATCGCGCTTCTCTGTCTGGCAATCCGATGGAAGAGTCTGGGTTTGGTGGTTTCCAGGAGAACGGTACTTCCTGACTGCATTGTGCCAAGTGTAAAGTTTGGTGGAGGGGGGATTATGGGCTTGGCCCCTTAGTTCCAGTTAAAGGAACTCTTAATGCTTCAGCATTCCAAGACATTTTGGACAATTTCATGCTCTCAACTTTTGTACGTGGTAGTTTGGGGATGGCCCCTTCCTGTTCCAAAATGACTGTGCACCAGAGCACAAAGCAAGGTCCTTAAAAACATGGATGAGCGAATTTGGTGTGGAGGAACTTGACTGGCCTACACAGAGTCCTGACCTCAACCCGATAGAACACCTTTGGGATGAATTAGAGCGGAGACTGCGAGCCAGGCCTTCTCGTCCAACATCAATGCCTGACCTCACAAATGCGTTTCTAGAAGAATGATAAAAAATTCCCATAAACACACTCCTAAACCTTGTGGAAAGCCTTCCCAGAAGAGTTGAAGCTGTTGATAGATACGAAGGGTGGACCAATTCCATATTAAACCCTACGGATTAAGAATGGGATGTCATTAAAGTTCATGTGCATGTAAAGGCAGGCATCCCAAAAATTCACTCACCCATGTTGTTCCAAATTTATTTATTTATTTATTTATTTATTTATTCCATACACTTAAAGCATATAAAGACCAGGGCAAAAAAGCAAATTTATTACTTATGCACTGTATAGTTTTTTTGTCTAAATCCATACTATAGCATTATGTAAGAAACAGAACACAATTATTAACTGAATATCTGCATTCAAATCTAATTCGCTTTCTTGATTATTTAAATTTGTCATGTTGTTTATTGTCATGTTGTATATTTAGTTGTCTCCCCCTCAAACTAGTATTTTAAAAGCTAAAATAATAATAAAAAATGTAATGCAGCAGCAATGATGAAACTATGAAATTAATAAAATAACCGATATTAATGTCCATTCATGTGCACCTACAGTTACATTAAATGCACATAAATCCCATTACCCTAAAATGTAATTGTGATATTATTTTTATGTATGTGCCGTATGTGTTGAGAGTAGCATCAGTTCCCTGTTTTATAGTTGAATGTTCGGCAAGCACTGGATATTAGTATTCATCTGGCCCCAGACCTGTGCCTCAGAAGTCTGGACACAGCAGAAAGCTAGGAGTGAATCATTGCTTGCCCTCAGGGTGCTGGCAGCACCCACGATCCCTCTCACTGGAGAGCCGCCACATACGCGCATCCCTCCCGACGAGAAGAGAGCAAACAAACATCGGCGCCCCTGAAGAGCTCAGTCAGAACCGATGAAGAATTCACTCCTCAGCCGCTACACACAGTCATGAAAGGCTTCATGTCTGCCGAGAGAGAAAGACAGAGTCCAGGAGAGCCAAACGAAAGTCCTGTACAAAAAAAGTGTCCTTTCCTAGTCCTCGCTGTCCACAACAGGAGCTCCCTGAGAGACGTTTAGTGCGATTCGGTTGACATCTCATGCATATATTCTATTGATTAGTTTTGTCTGCTAGTGACCAAGAAGGGGATGATGTTTTTATGTGCAAACGTGCATTTGCTTTATTTTTAGAGAGAACCTCACAAGGTGCTCTTGACTCACACCGGCTCCAGAACCCATCGCGGCTGTGCTCAGCAGCACACGGGGAGGGCGGCGCTCCACAGGACGCTCTGTTTACATTCAGGTCATAAATCAATAGACCAGACGTTTCACACAGTGAGCAGACCTGCCAAATACAACATCAAAGTAGTTTATCGTAGGTAGCGTTTCGCAGTCAAGGAATGAACAATTGTGCAGCTGGTTAGCACAGCAGCATTCAGTCTGGCACATGTGTATTTAAATCTTGGCCCAAATTATGCATATGTAAATATTCATGCATTGATAAAGGCATCAGGAAGTCAATGTCACTTCAGGAGCCCATTTAGACAGGAATGGACACCTGATTGACAACCGTCCAACTGCCAAGCCATTTAGGAGCAGGTTGATTTGAAACGGACACCAGAATAGATGAACAGATGGTCAACTTAAATACGGGTTGTAGAGAAACAATAGTGAGAAAATATTTGTACAGCTTTGCTATCAAAGGAATAATTATAAACAGTATATATATATATATATATATATATATATATATATATATATATATATATATATATATATATATATATATATATATATATAAATCAGTGAAGCATCATGAAAATATATTAAAAAGCCAGACCTGTTTAATGCTGCCAAAAAATTATTTGCTGAAGAAGATTTTGCTAAAATAATATAGCTTAGATGAGGTCAGAGTTCTGAATCAAAGTTAATTTTGATAATTAATTACAATAAAAAAAAAATTATTTGGGATTTATTAAATTTTATATTATAGAAACATTTAACATAAAGCATAAAATAAAATATACATAAAAAAGCAAAGCAACATCAGAGCCACCTATCACTAAAAAAAAAATATTTGTACAGCTTGTTCAAATTGCTTAGTTAAAATGAGCTAAAGCAACACAATTGTTATACATTTTGTCCAAACTTAATTTGATTGTGTTCAATCCACTTAAATCAAGAGAATAAGTAAAATCGAAGTTTACTTAATCTGTTTGTGTTGAGATTACATGAATGATTTGTGTTGCATTAACTGAAACTGGGCGGGGCTAGTTAGTTCCCAGCATGCTTTGCATATGGCTAAATCAAGAGAGAGTAAATGTTGTTATTTTATAGGTAAAGTGTTATTTAATATATTTTTGAGCAAGATGAGAAAGGGGGAGACTTGGTTTGGTTTAATAGTGTTTAATATTCAATCATTTTGGAATTATTAGAACAATTTAAATTTCAGTGGGTTACCATTGTGGAGAAGAGTGGAGCATTTGCTTATGATGTGGATTGATACAACTAAAGTCTAACTGCTTTGCTGAAGAAGCTTTTAATGTTTAGCATTTAAGATGCTAATGTATGCTTTTACTAACTGGAAGTTTATCAACTTTACTAGTGCAGTAAAATAATTCAGTTTTGTAACAATACAGTATGTGAAATTAAAGTGAATGAATGTATGAAATTGAATGCCTGAATCATGTCAGGGAGCCATTTAAAATTCACTTTGAGACTACTTAATTGGGTCACTTAAAATGCGTTCATTCTATGATGTTGAGTTACATGAATCAATTGTTTGTTTAACTTAATTTATTTATGTTGGACCGATGTACACAATTAAATCATGTAAATCCAACACACTTTTTTTTCAGCGTATGATACCAGGAGCTTGCCTGGTTTCATAAAAGAAAAGACTAAAATGCATGTTTGAGCTGTTCTAACTGAAAGCAACTTGCACTGACATATTTAAAAATATGTCAGTGCCATTGATTTGTCTCAAGATAATGTTCTTTTTTCTAAAGCTATTTTAACGTCCTCATTTAACCCTTAAACACATACCTCGGGTCTTTAGTGACCCAGTACGCCATTCACTACCCTATTCCTCAATCACTTAATTATATAAAATAAAATAAGGGACAATTATAAAAGTATTCCTGTTTCCAATTCATTTTTTTTGTAAAAATGGTACAGGGTCGCTAACGACCCTAAGTGTGTAAAAGTGTAAGTATATTTGTTCTGCGCAACAATAAGTGCAATTCACCTTTATTCCACAAAGTGTCTGGTGCACAATGATGAAGTTCCGTTTCACTCATAGTTACCGCAGGCAGAAAACAAAAGAATAGGAAGTATCATCAACAAAACTTAAAATGGCTCAGCGATTTACTGCAGAGCAAGTACTGAACGCAATCAAATATTACTGTCACTGTCACTTGATGGTGGATCTGGTGAAGAAGCTGTCAGCGATCAAAATATTGATTTTGACGATGTTGAAAACAATATTTTTGAGATGGCGAATATGATCCAGATGCTGATATACTGGGAAATGAGCTCTGACGAGGACATTGATGATGGTATAAAACATCTGCTCAAACTGAACCCTTCCAAACTCCAAAAGGTAACGAAAAATGCTTTATTTTATTCTTCTCTATTTGTTACTCTAATATCAGGAAAGTTTTATATTTTTGCAACAGGTAGAGATTCATCCGTGTTAGATATAGATCCGGGTCGCTAAAGACCCAGATATGTAATAATGTTTGGCGAAACATTCCTGCATTTAAGGGTTAACTAAGGCCTACTTCTGGCTTAATCTAAGCCTTGTCTACGAAACCAGGCATATATTTTAACCTGTTGACTTGCGAAAGGGCACTGGCTATATTAGTTTAAAGTTACTGTTAGTTTTAATGTAAAATAATACAATTAACTTGACAAACTATACATTAAAAATGTCTAAGACTAAAACTTCCTAACCTCTGTTTTAGTCTAAAAATGTAAAACATGGGTAACGACTTTTGCCTCAATAAACTCCTAATTTGCAGCATATTAATAGTTAGTAAGTACGTTTTTGTAGCGTTCAAGTTTAGGTTTGGGTAGGATTAAGGGATGAAGAATAAGATTTTTTCTTTATAAGTACTAATAAACTGCCAATATCCTAGTTATACGTATGCTGATAAGCAACTTAATAGCAAGAATTGAACCCTAAAATAAAGTGTTACCTAAACATGAGACTCAGTATCATCCGTGGAGTGTAGACAGAGCCTGTTCTTAACTCACCTAAACAACATTTTTAGATGGTGATCCTTGGCCTCACATTAAGCTATATGCTTTAAGTACATTTGTAAAAAAAAAAAAATGTCATAAAATCATAAATAAAGTTGTCACTTTGTAAGTTTAGAAATAAGGCCATTTGTCAGTAACCTGTCGCAGTGTTGATGAGGACTGCTGGCAGGGAGTGTTTAGAAAGCTTCTCAGTGCATTTTGTCGGCCTCCAGGGTAATTTTTGCAAGGACAAGTAAACTATGGGTCAGTCTTGAACAGAAAGCACTCAGAAGGATATCACGACGAACACGAGGATGACTGTATAGACGAAGAATACTAATGGCACCATCCAACCACACCACTTCCTGGCACTCTCACAGAACCCTTATCTGCTTTTAGAGTGTTTGTGTTCTTGACATTCAGGATGGCAAATCATTGAACAAAAGTCTTGTTAATATTCCTCTAGATCTATTGCACAGTTTGACATATTGGCTGTGATATTTGAACAACAACACGGTCAAAACGATAATGAGCAGGTCATTCCAGCATTTTTGAGTGTTTGCACAATGAGGTTAAACAATGATTTTATGACAACGTAGGAATTCAAAGCTGCTCAGGAGTCTTTTAATCTTTAATAAGCATTGAGCTTTTTGACATTTGTAAGTTGGAAAATGAATACAGTAAATATAACGTGATAGCGGAAATGACAACCCACAAACAAAGGCTCCACTCAAACAAAAATCCAAGACTGCTCTTTTTGAAGCTTTTTATGCATTCGGTGAAAGAAGGTGCTAATTTTGTTTAAGAGAGCCAAGAGAACACTGGCAGACAATTTCAGGGGGAGGGTGCGTCTTTTTAAAGGTATGAAAAGCACAGAGTAAAGCAGTCATTTAGGTTCTTGGACCCCATAATCTGGGAGATGAAGTGATCGGCTCCTATTCTTTATGTTGTTATTTAACATGAATCTGCTTTGATTTTAGCGTTTTAATTACTGTGGTATGGAGATGTTCAGGGGTCAAGATGTGAGAGTGGTGTCGCGCTGCTAATAAGGTACAGATCCATTCACTGCTGCTGATTTACTCTAAACAAAGTGTCGTAGAACAGACCACATGCAACTTAAGCCAAACAAGTATATGATCTATAAATAAAATCCATTCCTCTAGCCGTAGCCAGAAAGAATGAATGTTCTTTTTCTTTCTTTTTTTTTTTTATTTTTGGTGAACTATCCCTTTAAGGAATTAAGTATTGATCTACACGAAACAGAATCCATCTTGGGTGATGATTTGGTTTCCTCCAGTCATGTTCTGCACCAACACATTCTTAACCTAGTTGCATACTCTATACATTACAATGATCAATGACAATGTTTTCCATTTGTTTTCCACCACAGCCCCATCAATGAGACTCAAGTTTCCCTTTAATGTGCTTATTTTATAATATTATATATCATGTAGCATTATCATTGATATAATTAATATAAAAAAATCCAATACAAAATGTTGGTGAAAAGTAAACTTGCATACATGTGTAGTGCATATATTCATATTTATACATATAAATTTAACATATATTTTATCATTTATTTTAATGTATATTGATTATATTTCACATTAATTATTAAAGGGTTATATCAGCGATTAGCATTAAGCTTTGCATCAGTAGAAACCCAGGAGTATATTCAAATGATCGTACTTTCCCCCGTCATATGAAACTGAGAAGAGAGCATTATGTATTTTATTTCTGGAAAAATTCCTCCGATGACGCAAATATCGTCATTTTGCATCATCGGAGGAGTTTTTGGCCAGAGGCTGAAGACTACAGCCAGCAGGAGGCTCTATTTCCTCATGTTTTCAACATCACACTCACAGTGCTCGGCTAGCGAAGCTGCGGAGATTCATGTAAACGGAGCGGTGGAGACCAAAGTGAGTGTTTTAACTTTTAAAATGAACTTCCTATGAAAGTTAAGTTTCCAAAGACATGAACTGAACACGCGCCAGACTGATCATGCGCTGTGAGTGCAGCCGCAGCCGCGAATCCCACGATTACCTCAGCTCATGTGATGAATGTAATCCGATCCTGCTGCGTTTGTGCCGTGACGCTCAACCGGCTTACTCGCATTATATCAAACAGACACATTCAGTTTTTAATTGTAGTGTCTTTAACTGAACTGATTTTCTGAAAATGAACGTGCTAGGCAAGTGATCCAGTAATCCTGTGGCCGACTAGCCATGCCTAGAGTAGGGCAGTGAAGCAGTGCGTTCTGGGAATTGTTGTCTTTCATCCCCATGAGACAAAAATACATTTTCTGTGTTTTCTCAGTCTAGAAGGCACCAAATTCAAAAATAATTTCACATTTCTACTACATTAATGACCCAGTTTAAATACAGATTCATCTTCCCAGCGCTGAATTACCCCTTTAAGGATGCACAGTGCATAAACTGCCATTCAAAGGTTTGGGGTCTATAATGTATTTTTTTAATATATATATATATTTTTTTTTTGCTATAATACAGTAAAATGAGTAATATTATTACAATTACCATTTTCTATTGTATAATATATTTTAAAATGTAATTTTATGGCAACTAATTTTCTTCAGAAATTATTCTAATATGCTGATTTTCTGTTCAAGAATTTTTTTTTCATTATTATCATCAATGATGAAAATATTTGTGCTGATTAATATTTTTGTGGAAACCATGATAGATTCTTTGATGAATAGACCCACCCCCCAAACAAAACAAAAAAAAGTATATATTTTTATGGTTGGAGTGGTAAGCAGCACACACGACTAGGAAAATACTAGAATAACTCTTTAATACAAATTGCTGGAGATTTAAACTCAGGAACGAAGGAGAATCAACACGCCACATCAATATAAATGTAAACAATGCCGAACAAAGAGCTGTGAGAACTCAAGGCTTAAATACACGAGGGAGGATAATTAACAGAACAGGGAACAGGTGAATGCTAAATTAACAACCGTGGAGACTAACTAGGAACACAGACGGGCAGGGAAAACCAAAACTAAAACACAAATGGACTGAACATACATTTACTCGCGCTGTAAATACAACAACCGTTCAACAGCTGAGGGAGGGTGGAGGCAGGTGGACACAGAGCCGTGGAGATGATGGAGAGAGGAGCAGTGGTGGAGCCTTCATGGACAGTCTGGACGAAACCTGGCAACCAAACGACAGAGTTGGAAATGGGAAAGGTGAGGACCCAGGCCAAGCAGAGGAGACGATGTGTAATGATGAAATCGTAGGTCCTGGAGGCCAAAACGGAGCTGGCCGAGGTGGAGACAGAGGGCTGGAGAACTGAGGCGCAGTCGGTGGGATCTGGAGCACAACAATGAGAAGGGGTGGAGGGACAAAGCGCAGCCGAAGGCCTGGAAGTCCATGTCGCAGGCAGAGTGACAACTGACAAAGGCAGAGCCGGAGGGACGAGGGAGCGGGACGCAGACATGAGGACGACAGTCCCGGGTGGATCCGTGGTGGAGCCGAGGTGTAGTGACGGGCTCAGCGGCCCGAGGGGTAGACAGGGGATGCACTTGCCAAGGCGGAACTACCGACCTGAAGATCCAAGGCAGATCTGCACAGCAGAGTGGAGTAAACAGAAGAGATGGAACTGAAGGGAGCCAGAGAAGGCAGGGCTGAAGAACTGGCTGTCTTGGGTAGAGTCCTTGGGAGAGGGAGGCTGGGTGGGACCATCAAAGAGGCAAGAGACTTGGAGATGGGCAGAAAAAGCGAAGATCCATGAGACTTGGATCTGGGCAGAACCTGCAGCGATATGAGACTTTGAGGAAAAATCTCTTCCAGTTCCTCAAACCAAATAGAGATCTGGCACAGCTAACCCTTTGCTGCGGGAGTATGGGCAGGGCTCCATCCCATGCCATCTAACCAAATTATACTCCACTAAAATACCCTCCTCACAGGATGTTGTTTCTGGCTCACGCACCTAGTCACACGCTCTGTGGGGCCCAGGCTCCGGGAGGCAGATGGCCTCAGTCCATGTCTTTGTGGCAGACCCGGTAAGTATAAATATTACTGACCCCAAACATTTGAACAGTTTAGTGTATTGTAGCTTAAAAAGCAACTTCAAAAATAATGAAATTATTTGTTTAGAACCTGCTTAAGTTCCCTTAATTGGGAATCACTGTTGTATAATAGGACGTATAGGCTCTCATTTTCAGCCGAGGTTGTGAGAAGCCCAATACATATTGCTATTGCTCTATTTTAAGTGTTGATTCTGTGTTGCTTGGTGACTGGGAATAAATATGGCCTCAACATTCTTACCCTGAAATGCAGCCAGGATATGATTGCTGTACCTTGCAGGCAGTTGGCCTTTTATAGGAGGTCAGGATTTTTGCCAGTAGTGTTAACTGTGGAGGCAATAGAGAAATGCAGCTTTTTGGAGGTGCTGCTGGTGAATGACTGTGGCTTTGGATTCTGGGCGGGAAAGCAGTTTTATTGACTTACAGGCCACTGGCTTAACGGAGGCCCCAACAGACAGTTTTGTTTAACTACAGTCGACTAAGATGTACTGAAGCCGGTAATGATACTTTTAATTCTGCAGCTCAATAAAATGCTAAACTGCTGCTTTCTGACAAAAGCGAGAAAACCCAAGAGTGATGGAGTAGCCTACAGCTAGAGTCGAAGAAAAACTAAGAGAAACCTTCAATGACACAGAGAAAGAGAACCAGTGAGAAACATGAGGACGGAAGCGAGAGCAAAAGAGAACCAGAGTTAAAGATGAGCTATGCTATGAAAAACGATTCTGACACAGGCAGTACAGGAGAAAGAGAGAAAGAAAGAATGAAAAGGCAAGTGAAACAATGAAAAAGAACACATGTAGGCTGTGGCTGGGGGAGAACAGATTAATGTTTGCTACTTTGGCTTTTTGCTTAGGAAAGGAGGTTAGAAAGTAAACAATTAAAATAATTACATTTCCAGCTCTGAGCTCATTCTTTAACCGGACTGATAACTCCTTGCTCTTAGTCTAAGACCATTAGCGCTCATTATACAAAAAGGGACGCTAAAAAGCTAAGCTACATGATAATATTCTTCATTACCCATTCCTAGACCCTTAGTTGCTTTATATTAGAGAAAAATTAGGTCTGTACATTCATCATAAGATAAATCGAGAGTTTATACTCTGTAAGTACTGCATGTGGACACACCGAGCGCACCGGTAAGTGTTTGTTAAGCATTTCATTTTAAAACCATTGACATTAATAGGGAGTTTCTCCTCCCTAAAACGTTCCACTCTTTTTGGAAGGTTTTCCACTAAATATTGACAGATGCATGAGCATCAGGGCCCTGATGTTGGGTCTGGCTCCTTGTTCCAATTCGTTCCAAAGGTTTTCGATGGAATTCAGGTCTGAACTTTGAGCAGATCAGTCAAGTTTTTCCACACCAGACTCAGTAAACCAGAGGGATATTGGCATGCCGGGGAAAAAAACAATTGTTGGAAGGAAAAAATTGTCTAGTATTAAGAAATGTCTGCGTACATTTGGATGTATAGCGATGTCTTATGTTTCATATTTTAGCCTGTTATACACCAGGTTATTTTTATGCTTTATAAAGATAATAAACATAAAGGAGACATTTAATGAGATTAGATTTCTTCCATTTCCTTCATGAAAATCATATGAGAATTTTAATATATAATGAAATAATATGTTACATGTAATTATATCATATTTGCTTATATATGCTTTAAAACCATTCAAGCTCTTTTGCGCGTGAACAAACATAATTATGCCAAAATGCCCATTTTATCGAGTATTCTGAGCAGCCTTAAATGAGTTAAATAAAGTGAGCGTATAAGAGTTGTGAGAAAATGAGATCTACGTCATGTCCAGCAGCGGCAGATCTTAAAGTGACAGCAGCCTAATAAACCAGTTACTGTGATGTCTGTCATTCAACTCTTTCCCGCCAGCGTTTTCAAAAAAAAGTTGCCAGCCACCGCCAGGGCTCTTGATCATTTTCACAAAAATGTAATGGCCCATAGAATATTTTGTTGTATGAATATCTGAGCATGCAATATATCAAAATAAAAGAGCAGAAAGAGCAGACTTAATTATGGGTAAGTTTCATAAGAAAAGTTTTTGTCAAAATCTGCATCCAGATCAGATTCAGAGCGATGATCAAACACAGATGGAGTAGATCGAGTTCATCAACACCCCTAATGCTTGCACTCGTCCTGGGTCCACATTTCAGTCAGTAACATTAGATAGTTTTGATTTATATGATGTGTAATGTTGATGATCACGTTATTTTACATATGTATCTGCTTACAAATGATCGATTGTTCTTTTGCGTCTCCTTCTCCTGTGTTTTTATCGGGAGATTCTGTACTCATTCAGAAGATGTAATAGCCCCCCTTAGCGTCTAACAGTGAAAACACAGAAACACGGAAAATTCCGTGTTTGGCTGGGAAGCGTTTTCTCACAAATAACTAAAATTCTGTCTTTGGCGGGGAAAGATTTAATGTTAATAAAAGAACAAAGGTAACAGAGAAAAGTGTAGCTTTAATAAAGATTAATCTATATTTAATTTATAATCTGCAGTGCAGAATGTTTGATAACTTTATTCAATTTCTGTAAATTACATTTATTATAATGGGTTTTCTCTTTGTCCATCAGGAATTGATTGGATTGTTGGATCGATGTTGTTTGCTATTGCTGTGATCTCATGTGAGTGACAGGTTGTCCTGCCCTCGTGCCAGTAAACACGTCATAAGACTTTAAGGCAGTGGTGTAAAGTAAATGTAATTAGTTACTGTATTTAAGTATCTTTTTGGCTGCTTTGTAGTATTACTAAGTATCAAAGATATTAGCAACTTTTACTTTCTACTTGACTACATTTTTGAATAAGTATATGCGCTCTTTACTCCAATATATCTGTAATGAGTAACACTACTTTTTTACATACAATTTTGCATGGCACCTAACTTTTTCTTCAGCAGTCTATTTCTGCTACAAAAGAAGTGATATCGCCATCTACAGGGCATTGAAGGTACTATATCTTGTATGTTTTGCCCTGTACCCAAACTTGTCAACAAGGCTACTTTACAAGATGAGAGCGAGTGCATTAGTGTTTCATATATGAGATGAAGACATGACTGCGGCGGTCGGTGATGAGGCCCAAACCAGCACAAACAGTGCAAGATGGCTTTGACTTTTTAGGCTTTAATTATAGTTAACATTATTTTATTTATCCATTATACTGAAGAGACATTTATGAAGGATATTGTTTTATTTATGTCCTTTTTGCACTTCAGACTTGAGTGTTTGTCGAGGCTGTTGTGTCAACTGCTATATTGAAGTGTTCAGTTTTATTTCGACTTGGGAAAATATAACATGTGAATGCTCTTCTCACAAATCAGATGTTTTTTGTTTTTCTGGCATGTCTCTTAGGTGTTGAGGTGCACTAAATATCTGTCTGAATCAGGCAGCTTTGTGACATGTTTAACCCTTTTATTATATTATACAATTCATTAGCAATGCAGTATTCAATTGTATGCATTAACGTTCTAACTTAGATCTTAATTTATAGTTTTCTCTTTCTTTTATTGTTTAAAATGCAATTTTGAAAGTAATTTAACTTTCTTTCTGTGCTGTCAAGATTGAACAAGACACAGGCAGTTTAGGGTTATCAGGTCAGGAACAGGATGACACACAAACAAAAGAAACGTCACAGGGGAGAAGTGATAGTACAATTTTTCTATACATCTATGCTTAATGTTCAACCAATAGTTGTAGTACCATATAGACCAATCATAAAATTGTCATTAGGAAAATATAGGAAATATAATTTAGGATACAAATGATTGGCTATTGTCTAGCAGTGTACATCATTTCTTCTGTATGTCATAATTCCCTGTATGTACGTAGTTCAAACACTTCTTTATTGTCAATAGACAGAGCCAGAAGTTAATTCAAAGTTGAGAGAGGATGAGGCAGAAAGTTTTGAGGAGGCTTCAGAGGTGAGGAAAAACAAACGACTGGAATAAGATAATTAATGGAATAAGTTTCGTTTTTTTCCATTAAACAGTCATTATGTGTTTTATGTCTAAACTGCCTTGCATAAGCAAAACAAAGTAACTACTCCGTTTGTGAAAAGTTATTACTAAAGTTATAACTAAAATCAAGTCTCTTAGGATTTGGCTTAGATTTGGGAACCAAAAAAATGGGTCTTTTGTTGTTGTGTACCTTTTATCGTATGCATTTGCAAACTGAATGGAATGTACAAAATATTTAGCAACAATGTCTACATTTAAATATTTCTGCTACTAATCAGACTAATATGTAAAGACAGAACCGAGAGCATCAGACTTAGGGTTGACTGTTGTAGAAGGAGGCTTATTGCTTTAACATAAATAGCATATTAAGCCAATTAAGCAAAAAGGTATAACATTAAAAATAAAACCAGTCAATTAGACGAAAGTAAGAAAAAACTGATATCGCTTGACATTCTGTCCCCCTCACTTTTGAAATGATGGCTACGCCCCTGATATCTGTAATGAGTAACACATTACTTTTTTACATACAATTTTGCATGGCACCTAACTTTTCTTCAGCAGTCTATTTCTGCTACAAAAGAAGTGATATCGCCATCTACAGGGCATTGAAGCTACTATATCTTGTATGTTTTGCCCTGTACCCAAACTTGTCAACAAGGCTACTTTACAAGATGAGAGCGAGTGCATTACTGTTTCATATATGAGATGAGGACATGACTGCGGTCGGTGATGAGGCCCAAACCAGCACAAACAGTGCAAGATGGCTTTGACTTTTTAGGCTTTAATTATAGTTAACATTATTTTATTTATCCATTATACTGAAGAGACATTTATGAAGGATATTGTTTTATTTATGTCCTTTTTGCACTTCAGACTTGAGTGTTTGTCGAGGCTGTTGTGTCAACTGCTATATTGAAGTGTTCAGTTTTATTTCGACTTGGGAAAATATAACATGTGAATGCTCTTCTCACAAATCAGATGTTTTTTTGTTTTTTTCTGGCATGTCTCTTAGGTGTTGAGGACTAGTGCATGTTTGAGCCTGCATTCGTTACGAGTAAAACACTTAAGTACTGTTAAAATCAGATACTCTAACCCCCGCTTTCACTGACAAGGCTTAAGCTAGTCTCAGACTAAAATGACTTAAGCTGTTTTCACTGAATGCAATTTGCACTGGCATATCTTAAATTTTTAAGTGCCATTATTTTGTCTCAAGATGCACACCAGTAATCTTTTTTTAAAGCCACTTTTATAAAAGCTACTTAGATGTCCTAATTGAACTAAGGTCTAGTCCTGGCTTAATCAGGTACTCTTTACACCTCTGCTTTAAGGTCAACGGAAAGTGCAAAATAGTCATAAATAATTATGCTTGCTTTAGGTTTAAAAACCTTGACTAACACTATAAGTAAACTGTTAATGGTGTCGCATAGAGACAGAGCGCATTTTGGCCACACCCACACCGAGGGTGGGGGGTAACAATCCAACGCTCTTCATTGACTTTGTATTGCTTGAGCAGTCGCAAACAAGCAAAAAAACTCAGAACTACGTTTTTATAAGCTGTCAACCCAAAAAAACAAGCGTTTAAGGAGACAAAAGTAGATACAGGCAATAAGACGTGAAGCTTCAGCAGGAAAAATGGGTAAATTTTGGGATCTTGACACTCAGTATGCCTAAGTGTGCAGTAAACATTTTGTAAAATATCCAAATGTCAGTTTTATATATTATATTTCCTGTCGCTGGTTACGTTCCCCTCTAGTGGGTGTA
This sequence comes from Gobiocypris rarus, assembly GCA_023029165.1. Lineage (NCBI taxonomy): Eukaryota > Metazoa > Chordata > Actinopteri > Cypriniformes > Gobionidae > Gobiocypris > Gobiocypris rarus. Next base: position 20,703,207 of record CM040931.1, read on the forward strand.
GTTCTCAGTGTAATATAACATGTCTCAATTGCCTGCATCTACTTTTGTGTCCTTAAATGCTCGTTTTTTGGGTCAACATATATAAAAACTTCTGGGTTTTTGGTTCTTGTTTTCTGTACACCTTGTCACATATCAGCTTTTAGACATTGTTCGGTTAACTTTTTGTAATAAATCAGAAAAGACAAGGAGGTCACTTCACGCAATAGAAAGTCAATGGAGGCGGTTGGTTTGTGTCCCCCGCGATGGGCGTGGCTTTCAGATTACGACGCCTGTTGCTTTGTCTCTATGTAAGAATAACAGCTAGTGGTTGAAATGAGTACTGCAGTCCAAATTCAGAAGCTGCAGGAACAAGTGCAATTGACAATGGAAGGCGAGGACACTTACTCTAAATTGAAGAGTTTTAAGTAAGAGATTTTTAGATTGATGCCGAGGCTTTTTAGGTCGGGTTGAATCTGCGATCTCCGACCCAGTTAGTTTGCTGGATTCTATGGCAGCGATTCACTATTTTTCGCTAACTGGCAACCTGTGGTGTCGAAATACTATTGGGTAAATTGCCAATGTGTGTTATCGCACAGACCAAAACAAAATCAGACATTCCGACATGGAATGCACATTTCTAAGTAAAATAACTGGCTTTAACATTGCTTTTCTTAGAAAAGTAGGTGACTCTAGAAATAAAAATGTGAACCTAAGTATCCTAAATATCTGCAAACATATGGTGTTTTTATGATTTAGTACAGTCAAAAACTTACATACAGCACCTTTAAGAAATGCATTATCTGACCCCTTTAGATTTATTTTACATTTAAAATGCTCATTAAACACTAAAGGAACATGGTGATGGTGAAATCATAGTTGTGTTTAAGATCCTACTCCCAGCACCCAGGGTGTGTGACGTCTGCACTGGTGTACCGGCTGAAGACGAGAAGTAACTTTGACAGTGGACCAGTGAAAAGATCTACGACCCATGTATACGTGCACCCAGCAACATATTACTCCCGAGCCATGCGTTTAATCTCATGCAGTGGTCAGCCCTGCTTTTAAGAGCCAGTCTGCTTGACGGAATGCAGGGATTCAAGGCAGAAAGGTCAAGATTTCTCAATGTCCCTTCAATACAGTCACAGTCCAACAGCTTACAAACACACAGACACACACACCAGGAGGAGGGGGCTGAGGCTTCTACAGCGCTGGACGCTGCATTCAGCTGTCACTGTCCGTTTGGCAGCAAAGACCAGCATCAATGTCAGCATCCTAGAGGAGCACATAAATCACACACTCAAGCACTACATGCCCTAACGTTTCAACAAACATTTGGAAGCATACAGATTTTAAAGGGGTCGTATTCTGCACTTTTACAAAGTCTTGATTTAGTTTTCGGGGTGTACTTGAATAGGCTTTCGATTATTGATTGTTAAAAAACAAACAAAAAACAAAAAAACATTATTTTTGTATTATTACAGCACCTCTCTCCCCAGTCTGTCCCAAACACATTGTTTAGATCCGGTTTCGATGAAGCCCCTCCTTCTGAAATACAAAATGTGCTGTGATAGGTTAGCTGGCCCAGTGTGTTGTGATTGGCTCCGCTTAGCGTGTGTTCAGGAAATGTCACGCCCCTTACCATAACTGCGAGTTTCATCTGCTTATGCCAAGTTCAAAATGCACGATTTTCAAAGTAGTCAGATCACGTTTTTTTTCTCTCTGCATGAAATGGGGTAGCGTTCAGCACTAGCGTAGCCACGGGTGGGCCAGATTGACAGCTTGCCCATCCTGTCAGATCCAGGGATATACTTTTTTTTTTTTTTTTTTTTTTTTTTATAATACTACTAACAATTCTTCAATAATTATTTTAGATGTGATTTATTTTGTCATGCATTAGAACTCTATTCTTCATACAAATACGCTAATTTGTCTCTATGTCATGCCAGTAATGTTATATTCTTCTTAGCGGCAATATCTGGATTGGATTCCAACTAGCAGCGCTTTTTTTATTTTTTTAAAACTGGCTAACTTGCCATGTATGACACAGGACGCCATAACACTTTTGTCGTTTGACGTTTGACAGTACACACAGACTGTTATACATATTTCATATGTTTATTTCTTTTAATTTTGATGATTATAACTTACAACTAAGGAAAATCCCAAATTCAGTACCTCAGAAAATTACAATATTACTTAAGACCAATATTATTATGTTCAGAAACAGTGTTTTAAATAAATTTCAACGACTAAGTTTGTCAGCCAAATGAGGTCAAACAAATGAGTTTTGGAGGAAAAAACAACAATACCTTCTCTAATGCAGCTCAACCAGGCCTCATCCCCTTTTTTGCATATTCCGTGGGCGAAGATTATTTAAATGAGTAACATTATGACTTCACAAGATCCTGAAAAAAAGTGTTGTAGTCCAAACCAGCCGTTCACTGTTGTTCTTGGGAAGTGGATTCTGTTAAATAAAATATCTCACATCGGAGTGGACTTTGAGCTTTGTAACCATGCAAGTCTTTTTATGATCAAACAGCAACATTACACACTTATTAAAGGGTTACTTCAACGATTAGAATTAAGATTTGTATCAGTAGAAACCCGGGAGTATATACGAATTATCGATTACTTCACCTCATGTGATGAATGTAATCTCCTGCTACGTTTGTGCCGTGACGGTCGTGACACTCAATCGGCTCACTCATAATATATTGAACAGACACGTTCAGTTTTTAATTGTAGTGTCTCTAACTGAACTGATTTTATAAAAATGAACGCGGTGGGCAAGTGATCCAGTAATCCAGTAGCCGTGCCTAGAGTGGCCTCGTAGGGCAGCGAAGTGCATTCTGGGAGTTGTTGTCTTTCACCCCCATGAGACAAAAATACATTTTCTGTGTATTCTCAGTCTAGAAGGCACCAAATTCAAAAATAATTTCACATTTCTACTACATAAATTACCCAGTTTTAATACAAAGCTTAATGCTAAATCACTGAAGTAACCCTGTAAGGTTGAAAAACGGAAAAAGCATAATAGGACCCCTTTCATTTAAAGTCGGCAAACTTCTGCTCAGAGACTTTATAAAGTTTTAATATTTTTTGAGTTAGTGAGATTTTCTTCTGTGTAAACGGACCTTAACTGGCAGGTTTTTTATTACACTAAATATGCTAAATATGAAAATGGTGCCTTTTTGATTATATATCAAAACAATGACTTCCAAAATAAATAGAAGAAAAGCATGTGACTTGATTGTATATGATGTATATTTGTATGCTGTGATATCACATATATAAAAACAAAAACTATTTAAAATTATAATATTTTTAAATTGATTATTTTATGAATTTAATATGTAATATATTACTAAACAATATACAAATATTAATACAAAAATATACAGCATGTAAAAAAGTATTGTCATTTTTAGATTATATATTTAATATTAATTTCTTTATTTTGTAATTAGTTTAATAATAATTTTAAAAATCTCTGTATTTAGTTGTTTAGTTGTCAGTGGCCAATATTAATAAATTTTCTCTCGAAGATTCGAAAATATGTAACGCCAAGTAAAATACAGATAAATATAATGTTACAAATTTGGATGTGATTGTGTCGCGCCGTTTAACGTACAGTAGTATTTTCAGAATAAATGTGAACAAGCAAACTATTTTTGGCAGATATTCTACACTTTTACGTTACATAGTGTAAACAAACTCGCTTTCTTTGAAAGAAAACTACAGTCAAATCCCGTAATTCAGTGGATGTTCAGTGATTACGCAGTCGTGTGGGGTTGCAAGAAATTGCATGTTTATGCGTATCTGCAAAGGAGAAATTATTTTTTCAATAAATCTTTCTTCGGATCTCCACACCACTCCTGAAATGTCAGTACAGATGGATATAATTAATAATTTAGGCAGGAGCTCAATAATCACTTTAGCAAAATATTTTCACTCGTTTTCCCTCCCAAGAACCAAAAACTGTTATTTTCATCTCGCTTGATGAATACTGTAATTAGCTGTGTTTGCCAAGTCAACCATCACTTTTCCTATTGCTCATACTGTACACAGGCTTGGGGATTTGAACAAACCCCAAACTCTAAATACTAAATTCCAGCATGCGGCTCCCCCCCGCACATGCAGGTTGCACATGAATGATAGCTGAAATCACGCTCTGCACGCCTCTGTTGAGAAGAGGCGTGCTATTACTTTTCAAATTACTTGAGAAAAATCTAAATCTGTATAAATCCAGCATCCAACATTAGTGTCTATTTCAACTGAAGATCCTCAAATGCAGCTTTTCTGTTCAGTTTGCTCTCTGCTGCCAAATGCCATTGCCAAATGTCATCAGAGTAATGTTACATAATTCAGTCAGAGCTCAGAGGGGGCACTTCTCTCACCTCATTCAATCCTCCTGATGGTGAACTTAGTAATGCGCTAATTGCTATGTTTCATGCCAGGAGTAACGGAGGAGGGCCGTGTGTGTGTCTAATGCGCCTGTAATGTTCCTGAACCTATGGAGGGATAGTACATTTGAAAAAAATCCAAAAAGCACAACCAGCATAACGAGACACGACACCAATTACAGTGCACAAAGATGTAAATTCCCTCCGTCCTTGGAGAGCGCTAGATTCCCACAGGCAATCGAGGAGTTTATCCAGCCTGTCTGCAACTTGTAATGAGCTCCAGCTGGCCTTCATGTCATCCTCATGGTGGAGGACCCAAAAATATGTCAGCAAATAGATGACGGTCATCTCATTTAAACCGTTTACTGGAGGAAACAATTAAACTAGTGTCCCTCAAGAAGACACTTTCACGGAACTAAAGAGAGCTCAGGGTTTATATAAGACTTTATAAAGGCAATTTTTTCTCTCTGTTGAATTCTAAGAATAAATACTAACCAGCATCAACTAGAATCACTCAGAAACTACCAAAATATGAATGTCACAACTAAACATGTCAACCTTTTTGTGCCCATTGCGCTCTTACCCACCAAAGTACCTGCACTACTGGCCCGTGGTCATTTGTTTTCGTTTCCCTTGTATTTACCAGCGGTCGTGCCGGCGAGAGCTCTATAACATGTGCTGTGTGGGCCGTCACAGCAAAAAGGAATATGAGCTATTAAATGTTTCAGTGACTGGGCACAACCTGTCCAACAGCCTGGCAGCCATTCACTATTAGTCAGCCGTGGTGAGTGGGCAGGACACTTTCTTGCCACTATGAGAGAAAGAGAGACCGGAAAGATGACATTCACACTCCAGCCTTGTCTCCAAGAAACACGTTCGCCTACCATGTCCCTCGCAGATCTTCTGTTGCAATCTTCTTAAATATTTGGAAGGGATTCGCATGAGTTGAGACAGAGGAAGACGTGTCGAACAAGCATGAGTGTGTCTCTGTATGAAACAGCTGTGCTGTAATCAGCATACTGCGCTCTGGATGGGAAATGTAATTGTTGTTTAACTGAGATGAAAAGCAATGACCCTTTCCAAGACAACAAGATCCAGTTTAGTTTAGCGTGCTTTGCCTTTAGGCAACTTGCTAGCAGAGACAACAACCTGCAAGAGCACCTACTAATACAGAGGCTTGAATGACAAGCACCATTCACTGAAAAGACCATCTCATTTGTCCTCCAGTGAAGCGGTATTCATGAATGTATACATTGTATGCCGACTATGGAACCCTACAGAATGGCCACTTCTTATCTGATGACCACCTGCTACTGCTTGTGCTTGCATGGACCTTCACCAAGTAACTGAATAACAAGTACACTGACCTATTTTATTACTGTATTATCACAACCTCTGAACTTTAACATCCATTTCTGCACCTGTTTTTCTCCCTTCTCATCTGTGCCTTTCCTCACAAGTAAAAGTTAAAGAAAGAAAAAAAAATGCAATCTTGCTGGCAGTACAGAATTTATGAATTATTTATTAATTTAACAGCAATGGTAATAAAAATACAGAGACCATGTGATACACCCACACATACATGAGCATACTTTATAGTAAAAGTATATGAGATGGATGGGTGGGTGGGTATATGGATGGATGGATGGATGGATAGACAGATGTATGGATGTATGTATGGATGGATGGATGGATGGATGGATGGATGGATGGATGGATGGATGGATGGATGGATGGATGGATGGATGGACGGACGGACAGACATAGATAGACAGACAGACAGACAGACAGACGATGTGTGGGTGGATGGATAGATGGATGGATGGATGGATGGATGACAGACAGATGATGATGGATGGATGGATGGATGGATGGATGGATGGATGGATGGATAGATGGATGACAGATGACAGACAGACAGACGATGTGTGGGTGGATGGATGGATGACAGACAGATGATGATGGATGGATGGATGGATGGATGGATGGATGGATGGATGGATGGATGGATGGATGGATGGATGGATGGATGGATGGATGGATGGATGGATGGATGGATGGATGGATAGATGGATGACAGACAGATGATGATGGATGAACGGATGACAGACAGATGATGATGGATGAATGGATGGATGGATAGATGGATGACAGACAGATGATGATGGATGAATGGATGACAGACAGATGATGATGGATGAATGGATGGATGGATGGATGGATGGATGGATGGATGGATGGATGGATGGATGGATGGATGAATGGATGACAGACAGATGATGATGGATGAATGGATGGATGGATGGATGGATGACAGACAGATGATGATGGATGGATGGATGGATGGATGGATGGATGGATGGATGGATGGATGGATGGATGGATGGATGGATGGATGGATGGATGGATGGATGGATGGATGGATGGATGGATGGATGGATGGATGGATGGATGGATGGATAGATGATGACGGATGAATGGATGACAGACAGATGATGATGGATGAATGGATGGATGGATGGATGACAGACAGATGATGATGGATGGATGGATGGATGGATGGATGGATGGATGGATGGATGGATGGATGGATGGATGGATGGATGGATGGATGGATTGATGGATGGATGGAAGGATGGATGGATGGATGGCAGACAGATAGACAGACAGATAGATAGATAGATAGATAGATAGATAGATAGATAGATAGATAGATAGATAGATAGATAGATAGATAGATAGATAGATAGATAGATAGATAGATAGATAGATAGATAGATAGATAGATAGATACTGGCAGACAGATGATATGTATGGATGGACGGATGAGTTTATTATTCTACTAGTAACCCAGACCCAGAAGTTGTGATAAGAAAACTCATTGTTTTTTTTAAGTCAAAGGACAAAGTTAGATTTGCACAGGGCAACTGGGACACAGTGGCATCCAGAAGGGCTGACCCAGCCACTGGTGGTAATAGATATTAAGGCAGCCCAGCTGTTCACTCTGGGATCATTTATCTGATGAGGCTGATGTTCTGCATGAAACAAGTGCTCTCAGGCATTATTAGTCAAAAGTGGAGGAGGAGGAGCTGTCTGCTGCTGAGGCTTTGATCTCTGAAACCTCAAGCGAAGAGGGCACTGGGGTCAGAACCATGGCCATGTTAACATAGCTCCAGTGCACAGATAAACAAAGACAACGCTTTTCTAAACAGAAATGACAACAAATTCATTTGACTATAGCTATACTGTGACTTTTTCTAATAATTTTTTTTTTTTAACAACATTAAGGATGAGTACATTTTAATTTCGTTTTAATTTAAATAAAACAGATTTTTTTGTTTGTTTTTATTTTTGCGTGAGTTAAAAATGAACATGTACATTTTAAACAATATATTAGCTTCATAATACATTTCTAAATGTGAATTAAACCCTCAAATAATTAATATATACAGCATACGGTATACGTTAGAATAAAAGGTATAGATTTTATCAGCATTTATTCCTTGGGAGTTGAACCCATGACCTTAAAGTTGCTTTTTGAACTATGGAAATATACTATACATATGTATTATCACCCACTATTTATTTGAGAGTGACCTAAAACGATCACGTGCTACTAAAGGATAAAATTACATTTTTTTTTTTTTTTTTTAGGGTTTTTTTGCGTATTAGCCTACAATGATGGTCCGCTTTACAAGCGACCTGACAGGAACTTATCACAACGACTCGTCAAATTGAGCGTAAATATTTGATTTACACTGCCATCTACAGGAGTAGAGCTCGAGGGGTGGGTGGTGAAAGAAAGGAAAGCCTCAGGGGTCTGCTGTGAGGAGCAACTTCACCTGCATCAGTCATACCCGACCTGTCCTCGCTTGAAGAAGAGAACTAAGTATGTTTAGCCTTCAAGTCCACGCCCCGCTATTTCTCTGTCCGCCGTGCTGGAATACATTAACCACTGTCGATGTATTTCAGCACCGTGGACAGAGAGACAGAGACCGTCATTAGTATTCCCAGTGAAAGATAGTACATTTAACCCTATGAATTCTCCTGAGAGAAAAACATACAGATACTTTAACTGAAAGCACATCCGTACTCGGACAGAAAACATACGCATACATTCCAAAAGAATATTGTGACCCTTATGAGTCGGTTCTCTTTGGTAAATCAAAATCATACAGCGCATCCAGTGCAGTCAGATTCATCAACGAATGAGTCTCTTGAGTCGGTTCTTTTGAGTTAATCAAACCCACTTATGAATCAGAGCAGTTCTGTATTAAACTAAACTAAGCGCAAGACATTCTCAATGTTGTAGTCTCACTTCAAATAAACATAAGACAATGTGATAAGTTTTACTTAAGCTTGTTATAAATCAATGTTACGTGCATATGATGTGTTGGTAAAGTTATTGAATTGCATTCATGCTCTCTAAAAAGCAATAAAAAAGTGAAGAATCAATCGTTTAAAAATGTATAACTCTGTTTAAATTAGAAATTATCTCATCATTTGGCAACAAACTGTTGTGGGCAGTAAATGCAATAAGCATTTTTTCCCATAAATACAGTAGTCTTCCTCAAAAGTACTAAAACTATGGAACCGCAGTCGTGTAGAGGGAACAGAATCGTTCAACTTGTTCCGTTCCTATTAAACAATACTTAAGCCGTTGTCATCCAGCACGAGCATTTTCAACACAGATGCATTCATAAATTAATGCTTTGATTGAATTATACAACTACTTCAACGGCACACTTTTGCGATATCATTTTACGAAATGGGTTTGTCCGTTAAAAACGCGACATAAATGCTAAAACATATCGGTGTTCAAACCTACCTCAGTTTTTAGTTAAGACTGAAGGATGTTGGTCTGCGTGCAATAGGACAGCCTATTCGTGGGCCATTAAATCCTTTGAGTGTGAAAGAAATTCGGTAAACGAGACAAAAATCCCAAACGTACACGATGCTGATGTTGATTCAAATGAGCTTCGGCACGAAAGGAGCGGATGAGAATCCCGTGAAACCTTCACGAGGGCGAGTTCACATGTTCTCACTGAAGCTCCGTGGAGTCTCTAAACGTTTTCCAAGTCTCAGTTCGTACCATCTTTTCTCTCTAAAGTTTCAGTGCTCCAGCGGTCGATAATTTTGACGGTGTCCAGGTTTGATAGAGCACATATCTGGCGTTAACAGTCTCCTAGGGTTGTTTCTAGTCCGGAGCCGGATACAAGAGAATAAATGATGCACTGAGTTTGCAGTTTAATATAGAAAACGACGCATCAGTTGAGCGACCATGAAGAAACAGCGTCTTCTTTCCTTCCAAGAACTGGATGAGATTCTGCAGAAACCTCAGCGTAGATGAGGGAGTGACGCACAAGATGTTTAACAAAGCAAAAAGCTGCGATAATGTAGGTTAGTGGGTATAATCGCGTATTGATATTGCAGCTTCGCTAATCAATGTAGTTTCGTGGAAGTGCATTTTAACCAATAACTTGACAGCTAAAGATTTAGAAATCTGACTTTTTAAACAGTTCACTTGCTTTATAAACCCATTTCACTGAAGAAGAACATTTTCAATTAAAAATGATTTGAATAAAACAACTTTCACAATAAATGTATGTAAGCAGCAATACTGCCATACAACCCCAGTGAGCATGATAAAGGGGACTATAGTGAGAACTATATTCACTAGAAAGATAGCAAACATGTACAATTCTCGAGAGTATATATACGGCAAGAAAGGAGAGAAACATTTAGAACCAAAACAGTTAGAATGTTTGCTAGACTTTACACATTTTTGCTTTGTCTTTTTAATCTCTGAAATTTTCTGGGGATCCCTTAAAACCTCCCCGGACCCCAGTTTAAAGACCCTGGTCTAGATCACTGCCCATGGTGTACATACAGCTGTGGTAATAAATAAAATCACATAAATCACATTATGAAAAAAACGCTTTTTTCCAAAACACGTTGGCCATAATTGTTGGCACCCTTTTATTAAATACTTTTTGAAACCTTCATTTACCAAGATAACAGCTCTGAGTATTCTCTAATGCCTGATGAGTTTGGAGAACACCTGAGAAGAGATCAGAGACCATTCCTCCATACTGAATTTCTCCAGATCCTTCAGATTCCCAGCTCCATGTTGGTGCTGCTTCTCTTCAGTTCACCCCACTCATGCTCTATCGGGTTCAGGTCAGGGGGTGGGATGGTCATGTAAGAAACTTCATTTTGTGCTCAATGTGTTTTGATTTTGATGTCGTTTGGGGGGTAAAATATGTTATTTAGGCAAGGTTGCCTGCTAAAATTCGCATTTCTGGGGCTATATATCACATAATTGGGGTCGCTTCAACCCACAGACACGGAGGACAACCCGCGGGAAAAACACGGACTTGGCAACAGTGCAGTTGAGTTCTGTTGATATTTGACAACTAACGTTACCCGTCGCTCCATTGCTCTGATTGGTTGTAGGTCTATCCAATTGAGGTCTTTCCTGGTTCGGTTGAAACACGCCCCATAATCAAAGCCCAATGGAGCGATATCAGACTCATATTCTGACTAGAATTGAGTATGACCACGTCAGGCTAGGAAATACATGCGATGGAAGGAATCTGCTGAAACATTGAAAATGATGGACTGGCCCCCTCAAAGTCCAGACCTCAAGCCCATCGAGCAAATGTGGGGCGAGTTGGAAAATAAACTGGACAGATCTATTGTACATTCAAAGGAAAGCCTTTGGCTTCAGTTGCAGAAGGCACAGGATAACATTAGTGGTGAAGTTCTCAGAGGAAATATATTGACACTATGCCAGAGAGATGTGCTGCTGTAATAGCTGCAAAAACATACCAAATATTAAAGTTAGAAGTGGATACAAACATTACAACTGCAACAGTGAGTCCACTGAAGACCACTTGCAGAACCCAAGTGCAGTTTATTTTCATTTAACAAACCATGAGCAGATACAAAGACTTGGCTTGACCAACCATGAACTAAACTAGCGCCGCCACAAACTCACCAAACAACGGGTTACAACATCTACTAGACAAAGACGTGTGACAAACATGAGGGCTTAAATGACAGAGAGACTAATGACTAACAAGACACACCTGTGAACAATCAAGACAATGAACCAATGACAACATGACACAAGAGACTAGGGAAGCACATGACAACCAGGAAACATGACAGTGAACATGACAAAATAAGAACATGAAACAAACCTTGACACACTGTGACAACGACTCACTTCATCTGATATTTGAGGGTCAGAGCAACCATCTGCATGTTTCATGAACATTATGAAATGAAATAATATTTTGGAGGCAAAAAAGGTAAATATTTTGAGATCCCTCAGGTGTTCTAATAATTTTGGCCACCACTGTATGTACAGTATATCTATGGTTAGAGGGCTACAATTTAGTATCAATACGTGAGAAAAAGCACTAACCTGTCACTTATTGCAATGCCATTAGAAGGTTAACTATGACATTGATTCATAAATGTATAAGGTGCTTTGGATCGATAGTGTAATCAAGATTGAAAATAAGATATCGGCTGTTCTGAACAAATTATCCTATATTAGATGGTCAATGGCTAAATGCACATAAGTTCTTATTCTTCTGTCTCCACACTGTCCAGTAATAGAGTCAGTGGTACTGTGCTAAAGGTTAATCAATTGTCTAACGAGTTTGGTTGATGAAATCAAATTAAACAGCTGATTGATAAGGGTCAAATGTGTGTGGTCCATCTACATAAAGATCAGAGAGCAATGAGCGGATCATTCAATGGTTTGTGACTGCTCTGTAAAAAGTGGTAACCTCTCCTTATTACCTTAAAGACCTACTTCAACCAGGTTTTGGTTGGTTCATTAATGTTAAATAATAATTTTGACTTGAATAAAACTAGGATTCTACAATGTTTAAGTTACTGGAGGGTTTTTGTATAAAATCTGCATTACTGTCAATAGTAACTATATAAGTCTACTTTCAGTTATGACATTTAGCCTACTTTTTTCATTTAGCCTTTATGCTCTTCTTTAAGACATCTATAGTATTTGATTGAATTACTCTTCCATTCATTCATTCATTGCAACAGCCAACATAGTATCTGTCCTTCACACATACACAACCATATTTATTGACTGAATCCGGTCATACTCCCATTATGCCATTACTGTTCCTTATTGCTTCTTTTCCCCGAAAGGCAAACAGAGCTTTTCAAAGATGGCTGAATTGCTTTTAGACATATACATGAGGGCTATTTTCAAGGTAAATCAATAATCATATCATAATTTACAGCTGAGATCACCTCATTACGGATGCAACAGGGTCACTGTAGTCCATGTTTAGTAGAATTATCATCCAGCAATGCGAGGAAAAAGCAGATGTTTTCTCATACTGTACATGCTTGTCAAGGTTAAAGGGATGGTTCACCCAAAAATGAAAATTCTGCCATCATTCACTCACCCTTAAGTTGTTCCAAACCTGTATGCATTTCTTTGATATTCTTTGAAGATATTTGGAAGAATGTTTGTAACCAAGCAGATCTCGCCCCCCATTGACTACCATAGTTTTGTTTTTCTACTATGGTAGTCAGTGAGGGGGTCGAGATCTGCTTCTTCCAAATATCTTCCTTCATGTACAGCAGAACAAAGTCCTTTACACAGGTTTGGAACAACTCGAGGGTTATAGTGAATGATGTAAATGTTAATTTCTGGGGGAACTGTGCCTTTAAGGCATGCAATGTTGTATTTTTGTTTTATCTACAAATAAGGCAACAACTTGGCCGGCATGTTTTCTGATCCGCAGATCACAATCCAGTGTAGTAAACTATGTTGTTTGGCAAATTGGTTGTTTAAGGATATACAGTTGGCAAGCCATATTTGACACTGTTATATTGGAGTTTATTTCCTCTCTGGAAAGCAAAAAAAAAACAAAGCAAAAAAAAAAAAACACGACGAGAAGCAAATTTGAAAGGTGATGAAACAGATCGTTGTTCAGCTGCTATAGAGTTATTGATTCTCATGCATGTTTCACGCAGTGCGACTGTACAACTGCAACTAATCTGTCGAGTCACGTGACGTGCGCGTTCTCGTGAAGTCCTTCATTTTTAAAGCAGCATTTATTGTTATTGGTATTTATATTTGCTGCGTGGGGAAATTTATGTACCCATCTGTCTAGTGTAAAGCAGTTAGAAATAAGTGAATTGCAAAAACAGAGTGCTGTGTGTCAGGGTGAAATATGTCTTTCGACTGCTCATGGCTGCACAATAGTGTGAGTTTCATTAAAATGAACGCGAGGCATAAGGACCAATCAGAAGCTCATCACTCTGTTTTGGCTGTTAAACCATGCAAGGGAGAAATGACAGACAGTGTGATTTAATTCCTGAGAGGACCTGAATCCCAACATGGCATTATGAATATAAATATATAAATGCATGAATCACAATTAAAGCTTCCTTAGACATGAAGACATTACTTGAAGTGAACTCAGGAACACCAACAGTAAGTTACTGAATAGGCCTACCGAACTTAGCACAGCCGAAACCTGTTGGCGTAGCATCATTAGCAGCCAGGAGGTCTGACAAAGGGGAAGGATAGTGTGTCTGAGTTGACACTACATTTACTCAACGCCGCCTGTCAGCCAATGCTCACTGCATTATGGGCATACATAACACCTGGTAGACAGCAACGTCCATTCATTTCCATATTAACGCGGTCAACCCCTAAGCAGATGCATACTGTAGTCAAGTCTCACAAAACCATATATATAAAATATTAATTATCTCTTCATCACAGGACCTGTTAGTTGGTAATATATTAGGCAAGTGCACATTTTGTCCTCAGAGTTGATGTGTTAGAAGCAGGAAAAATGGGCACGCGTAAGGATTTGAGCGAGTTTGACAAGGGCCCAAATGTGATGGCTAGACGACTGGGTCAGAGCATCTCCAAAACTGCAGCTCTTGTGGGGTGTTCCTGGTCTGCAGTGGTCAGTATCTATCAAAAGTGATCCAAGGAAGGAACAGTGGTGAACCGGCGACAGGATCATGGGCGACCAAGTCTCATTGAAGCACGTGCTATGGTTTTTTTCTGAAACCTGACTGATAAACTGTGTGACTGTGTGATAAAATATTATGTTCAGTTTAATATGTAGACAACTGTTCAGTTATAAGAGTTTAAAAAAAAGTTCATTTTTACTATAAGCCTATAGTTATCAATGTTTGTAGGATGTTGTCCTTTTAATAATAGAATAACAAAAGTAGATTTCCAAATTTTTGGAACTTCATTTAAACACAGTGATAGAGTCAAAAAAATATACTGTATGTCGAAGGTATGTCAATAAAATCTGCAGATAATTTTAGGGATAGTGGTTCTAATTGATCAGGACCAGCTGAGTAAACATAAAATCCATTTTTTTCTGAGCTACTTCTAAATGTGGTTTTAAATCAGATATATCCAATATCTGGACATCCGACCTATGTCTATTCACGAATATCCGATTCCCCTTTGAATTCCAAGCAACCACAAGGCGAGGGCGACATGTTTGCCCACAAATATAGCTTTTTAACGCAGATGTGCCTGTGTGTGCTCGCTCGCTCGCTAGATATAGGTTAGTAGAATAAGTTGACATATATTTGTAACGTTAACTACTTATAATGAGCACCAAAATAAAGTGCTAGCAGATTTTAAGTAGACAGTCTATTCAAATTCTAATGACTGGTAGTTGCAAAGTTACTTATTGTTAGTAAATTGTCTAAAGTGTATTATCGAAATAAAGTGTTACCAAAATACGTTGAGTATTAAAAAGTATATAAAAAAAGAGTATACATTTTTTTTTTATCTTTATTTATTTTGGCATGCTTTTGTGCATTTAAAGCATATTTTGGCTGTTATACAATTTTAGTTTCTATCATTTTCTATAATTTATTCGTCTATAAATATCTGTTTTAATGTAATGGTGTCACTAATTGCGTCATTCATTCAAACACCCTAATTATTTTTATGCATTCCAGAAAAAAGAAAAAGAGCAATTACTCAGTTTATATTTCACAATCTAGACTTTATAATTTGTAACTGTGAGTTTATGTCGCACAATTCTGTAAAGGAGATCCAGTCTCAAATCAATTGCGAGATTTATACAATTTATAACTCGCAAATTGAGTTTATATGTCGCAATTCTGACTTTATAACTTGCTATTCTGAGTTTATATCTCGCAGTTTTGAGTTTATAACTCGCAATTGCGAGTTTATATCACAACATTGAGAAAAAAGTCTAAATTTCAAGATGTAAAGTCAACTCTGAAAAATATAATTGCTAAATATAAACTCGCAATTGAGTTTTTTCTTGCAATTGTGAATTCACATTTCGCACTTTTGACATTTTTCTCCACTTCTGGCGTTTATATCATAATTCTGAGAAAAAAAGTCTGAATTGTGAGATGTGAAGCTTGTAGTTTCACAAGCCAGTTTCAGTATCACCCCAAAACTGGATGCAACAGGAAGAAATTAGCAAAAAAAGAGCAGCATTTTCCTTTGCTGTTCCTATCCAGTCTCCAGTTTTATCTAGTTACTCAACTAACAAGTATGTGTTAAATTTAATTTTAGCTTAGTACCATTAGCATTATCAAATATAGCAATGGCCTTTTTGTAACCTTAGATGACACTATAGTTTCACAGACCCATATAAGCAATTTCCTCAGAAATGATCCTCAGCAATGATGGAAGAGTCCCTATCGAGAACACACCACCCCAATCCATTATTGCACTGGTGAATTGGTCTATAGAGTCATTTAACATGCCAGTAATTAGCGTCCCTCAGGAGGCCCAGAGCGAGTGGTGTTCACCGCACCAATGTGGAGCTCAGCGGCCTACAGCTCTATCTATAACTCTGACAGAAGCCTCAGCGCTGTCAGTCCCTCTGTGGCACCCTCCCCAATCTACAGAGAGGATGATGAATGCCCCATCCACTCTGACATCACAATCAGAGCGCACTTGCAGTGCCTCTCTCTCTTGAACTCTTTTTGTCCTCTTGTCTTTCACTCTATCATTCTCTCACTTTGTCTCTCCCTTCAAACACATTCCTTTCCCTTTATCTCGCTCGCTCTCTTTCTCTACAGAGTACCCCCTCTTTCACCTACTTTCCATTCCTGTTTACCACTGCTCTGCGGGAAAACAAATTCTGTGACAAATCCAGGATCAGACAGCGACTTGATTATTTCATTCTAAAGAGCAGACGCTGAATTATCAGCTATCAAATTCCACCTATTGTATACGAGCACAATTTGGAATTCAAAAACTGCTGCCAACCTCCGCCATAACCCATAGAAATCGATTCCATCTCATCAAGACCTTTAGAATATGTATGCGCTGGGCATCTATTGTATAGTCAGGGCCAAAAGTTGAGAAATGTTTGCACCGCTCCGACCCTGCCCACACCAGAACATTTGCCAACTTCTCAAGGCCATGTTTTGGTCCTTATGGCGCATTGTTGTACTAAATAATTCCACACAAATTTAGACGGTAGCTTACAACCGATTTGGATTCAGGACACCGAAAGTTCAGTAAATACCCAACACGGTACCAAACTTGTATTTTTTTCCCCCATGGTTTGAGAGTATGTTATACAAACCATGTTGGAATCTAGTTTCTATCAAAAGACAGATATGCTCCAAAATTCTGTAGAGTTTGATTGGATGCATGACCTTTGACATCAATAATAACAGAGAATTGTTGTTTCAACAATTCATTTTCAAGAGTAAAATGAACAAATCTGACAAACTCATGTTAACTACTTTTAAATATTAACACTGCCTATATTAAAATATTAACGTAACTGCATTTATACTGCACATATTTCCCTTTTCTTTTTCAATTTTATGAAAAAAAACCCTCACAACTCAAAACTCATCACCTCATAGAAGTGATTGTGAATGCGCTTTCCACCTCCATCTGTCAGAGACTGTCTGTCTTTAATGTCCATCTGTCTCTCAGTGCCTGTTTACTCTAGTCCTTTGAGGTAGCACTGAAGTTTTTTCATGCACATTTGCACAATAAGGGGTTTGTAATGCCAACTCAGTCTCTTAGAGGATTTAGCTTGTAGTCACAGATCCACTAGAGGCACTGCAGGAAGATTATTAAAAGCAAAAATACAAACAAAAGCTGCAATCAAGCTTTCAAATATGTTTTAAATGCCTTTAGAGCTGATCTCTGAAGAAATACTCCTTACTATCTGGGAAGAAACCCAACTGAGTGTGAGAACTTAGTTAATATTATTAGTCTATTGTGTGTGATTTTAATCAAATGCGAATCTGTAGAAAACAAAAATACGTGTGTTTCAAATTTAACTGGTCACTCTTTTCCATATACTTTTAGAAAAAAGGTTCAATGAGGTTTTATATAGAACCAGGATTCTTGACACAATTTTAATATTTATGAGGATCTATTTTCAGAAATGCAATTAATTAGGGGTTGAACAACTTCAGATTTTTTAAAGTCGACATTTATGTGATGAAAGTCGCGTCGACGTCGACGATGACGATAACGTCATTAATGTACAAATAAGCTTGAACCTCGAGCTGAGTCTGAATTTTTTTTTCTTTGACTGCAGCGCAGCTGGCTTCCCAGCCGAGCAAAGTGTTAATGGCCATGCATTTGCTCTCTAGCTCTGGTCGCGCGCGCGCCCTTCCAGGAGAAGTGCCCGTTCAAGGAAATTCCGCCCCATTTGACGTCACACAGACCCGTACTGGGAAAAAAAACTTTCCGAGACTTGTGAGAAACCGGAAGGAGTATTTTCGACACAGAAATACTCCATCAAACATCCACCTTCTTTTTTGAAACTTTGTCCATGTTTAGCATGGGAATCCAACAGTGTAAAAAGCTCAGTATGCATGAAACAGCACCCCCCAACCCCCCCTATATTTAATGTTTTTATGTTTTCTTTAATGTTTAATGTTCAGAACAAAGGGAACAGAGAACATGGTAGCTTTAATGATGATCAATCTATATTTAATCTATTATTTATTCAGATAAGAAAGGTGTTTGATAACTATTACATATGTCTAACAGGGAAGGCCACAGGTAAATATAACATTTATTATAATGGGTTTATGTAAAAAAAAAAAAAAATTCACTTAAATTAAAAAGTTGTTTTTTAAAACCTAATAAATGTTGAAATTGGTAGCTTTCATTTATACTGTAATGTAATGTCATTAATGTTTCATAGAGACATTGTCACAGGGTGTTTAGGTGTTGGTTCATGTTTCATGTTTTTAGTTTCTCATGTTCACAGTCATGTGTTGTCATGCACTTCCTGGTTTGTCATGTGATCCTGCCATGTGCTCCCTGGTCTTGTGTTCTGTTGTGTCATGTTGTCATTGGTTCATTGGTTGATCATTGTTCACAGGTGTGTCTTGTCATGTCTTGTCCTCAGTCTGTGTATTTAAGCCCTCATGTTTGCCATGTGTCTTTGTCTGTTATTGAATGTGTAACCACTGTCGGTGAGTGTCAAGCCAAGTCTTTTGTTTAGTCAAGTCTTTTGTTTCTTTATTGTTTTGCCAAGTCTTTGTTTTATGTTTTGGATGTCTATTTGTTCAAATAAAAGCTGCACTTGGGTTCTCTCACAACTTGCCTCCAGTGGATTCTGTTACAGACATACTGGCCTTCATTCATAAAAAGATGCCATTACAACACATATTTAAAATATGCTGTCTTTAAATTATTTCAACATTAATTTGGAGAGTAACTGAAATTAGTACAATATCAAAATATTAAAAAAAACTCCAAAAGTATTAAAAACTTGCGATTAATTACAGAATGTGTTAATTTTTTTTATCGATTCCCAGCACTAATCTATACACTCACCTAAAGGATTATTAGCATACTAAGACTGTGTTTGACCCCCTTTCACCTTCAGAGCAGTGCCTTAATTCTATGTGGCATTGATTCAACAAGGTGCTGAAAGCATTCTTTAGAAATGTTGGCCCATATTGATAGGATAGCATCTTGCCTCTTTTTCCTATTTGTAGTGGAGATGAGTGGTACCCGGTGGGGTCTTCCGCTGTTGTAAAACCCATCCGCCTATACATTGTGCTTGTTGTGGCTTCACAAATGCTTTGCTGCATACCTCGGTTGTAAAGAGTGGTTGTTTCAGTCAAAGTTGCTCTTCTATCAGCTATAGTCGGCTATTCTCCTCTGACCCCTAGCATCAACAAGGCATTTTCGCCCACAGGACTGCCGCATACTGGATGTTTTTCCCTTTTCACACCATTCTTTGTAAACCCTAGAAATGGTTGTGCGTGAAAATCCCAGTAACTGAGCAGATTGTGAAATACTCAGACTGGCCCGTCTGGCACCAACAACCATGCCACGCTCAAAATTGCTTAAATCACCTTTCTTTCCCATTCTGTTTGAAGTTCAGGAGATTGTCTTGACCAGGACCGCACTCCTAAATGCATTGAAGCAACTGCCATGTGATTGGTTGATTAGATAATTGCATTAATGAGAAATTGAACAGGTGTTCCTAATAATCCTCTAGATGAGTGTGTATACATATGGTGAAGTTTCAGCGGGAGTCTGCATCTCTCTTGCCTCCCCTGAGCCCATTAAGTTTTGACAGACCCTCCAAATCATGCAGTGGGTTTAGTGTGGCGTAATTGAGAATGAATGGGTGAAAGTCACATGAGAGGAGGCAACACCTCTATCGCACTATAACTGGTTATGATTGGTTTGTGTGATAAATCTCAACCTTTTGTTTTTGTGAAGACTAAACCAAAAAAAAACACTTAGATATCACTGCTTTTTGTCACGTCAAAATCGAACTTGAAATGGCCTAAAAACACGATGCGCAAACATCATCTGTTCCCTGTCAGTCAACATGCATTTGCATACCATTGCGCAGTTCAGTGCCTGAAAGAACCCTTCAAGGTGCTATAACCTTTTCTTCAAGGTGCTATAACCTTGTACATTTACACTGAAATGAAACTGGAGCTTCCAAGTTTCAAAAATAATAAAAATAATGCTTGATCACCATTAAAGTTTCATGAAAGTAGGTAATACGACTTGTGTGCTATATTTCAAATATTGTGTGTTGACAAAAATAAATATTAAAGTCATTGAAATTCTTGACATTCACCCTGAATCTTTAATAAACATTCATGAGAAAAGTATCAAAATAAATAATTCTTTTGAGACTAATCTTTACAATGAACTGGTTGATCCAGTTTCCAAAACTGGCCTGACAAATTAGTTCACAAATCAGACTGATTCAGATTATCGAACTCATTGACTCAAATGATCCAGTTCCAGCAATTCTAGTTAACAGCTCACTGAAAGAGAAGATTATCATTGAATAATGAAATAAATTTGACTTTGATTTTCCTTTTGTGAGAGAAAAAAAATTATCATAAAGGTTTGGAATTACACGAGGACGGATATAATAAAATAGCTAGAAAAAAAATGCAATGCAAATAATGACAACTTATTCTTTGATAAACTATCCCTTAAAGAATTTGAGATAAGTACAAATCTGCAGGTTTCTATTCACTTAAAAATTATTTATTTATTTTTATGAGATTTAACCAAGTCCTTCCCTGCAGAGAAAATATATGAAGTGGAGGATTGTGGGTCTCTCAGCGTGGCCCTAAAACATTTTCTAATCCACTTTTATTCCTCACCAAGGTCTATTAATCTGGGGAGCAGATACTTATCCTCCTCTGATTTATCCGCTTATAAATGAGCTGACATATGGATGAGATTAAGCATTGGCATGGTGTAAGGTTTATAGTTAAGGTTTATGATTTAAGCTGGGCCTATGAGATTCCAATGGCATAATGAGAGTCCACTAGTGTAATGTGAAGCTCAGCCCAGTGGATTTTAGCCTTCAGGCTTGAATGAGCATAAACATAAGAAAGAAAGAAAAGTCAAGAGTTTGAATGAGCTCATGCAATTTCTTTAAACATAGAACTAACGAATTCTCTCTCTCTCTCTCTCTCTCTCTCTCTCTCTCTCTCTCTCTCTCTCTCTCTCTCTCTCTCTCTCTCTCTCTCTCTCTCTCTCTATACACACACACACACACACACACAACTGAGCGCATCAGTAGAAGACTCATAACTCCCTCAGGGTTTGTGAACTTCACCTTTAAACCAGGCCATTGTGTACAGTAATGATCTCCAGATAGTTACATAATTGATCAGGAAATCTTCTTTTACCCCCTCCACTACTTTCATTTAATTCTTTTGTGATTTTAAAGAGGCGAAAATACTTTAATTAACAGCTCGAGAGACACACAACGGCAAAAAAATGCTTTGATAGAGCAACTCTCTCTGTGAACCAACAATATATTATGACAGTTGGCCTGTTTAACTAATGCAAATTCTAAAGCGCTTCACATCATTGGTGCGTAGCCGGGTGCAGAAACAAGAGCAGAATCCTGTCAGCTTGTGCATTCAACTAACAAATCATTCAATTACAAAAGTCAAATACCTTGAAACTCACTAGTGGACACAGTGTTGTTTAATCATAAATGTCTTTCTTCAAACCAAGCCTTATTTCAGTCACAAAACAATCTATTTATTCATGTTTTTCTTCTCTTTTTATTTATTTTTTTTACTCCCCGACACTGCCTCTCTATTCCATTTTCACTTTGAACCAGCCAAGAGTAAACAGGCTCTCAAGGTTCCGGAAATAATCTGGATTAATATGGATGAGACATCTCATTAACAGCAAAAGATGGGGGAACATTAAAGCGGTCCGTACAAACAGTGGTGCAGTATCTCCATGCTTTTCCTTAAAGGGTGGTGTATGACAGCACGGCCGTTTGTAATAGAAGCCTGAAAAACGCTGCTTCTTAAAAATAATAATAAAAAAAAATGTGCTGAGAGAGAGAAGAGGGCTGAGCTGCTCAATGAGAGTATTTCTTACAAATGTTCCACTTCACTGTGGTCACATTGAAACTATTCAAGACGTCCTTTAGTGGGAGACTAATAACTCAGGTTTGCGGTCTGCGTAAATTGTTGACGACACCAGGTGGAATCACTGTCTGCCGAGAAAAGCAGAAGTGGTACAAGATGTATAAACGAATAAGCAGCTATTTATATGCATCAAGGGTGAACAGGAGAGAGTGTGTTTGTCATCCAGTGCTGATTGTCCAGGCCAGACGCTGAGACAACCTGCACTGATGTCTGTAGAGTTTATTGCTGGAGAACACAATAAATTGAAAGGTGCTGGCTTTGTCTTAGTGGCTGTGTGTGTGTATGTGTGTGTTCATGTTTTTCTATCCCAGTGGGGACATTAACCTGATTTTACACTGTCACTGAGGTCCCCATGAGGAAACAAGCTTATAAATCATACAGAATGAGTCTTTTTGAAAATGCAGAATGTTTTCTGTGATGGGTCGGTTTAGGGGCAGGGGCAGTGTAGGGGGATAGAATGTACAGTTTGTACGGTGTAAAAACCATTACGTCTATGGAGAGTCCCCACAAAGATAGTGAACCAGACGTGTGTGCGTGTGTGTGTGTGTGTGTGTGTGTGTGTGTGTGTGTGTGTGTGTGTGTGTGTGTGTGTGTGCATGTGTGATGGATAATGTACACAATTTCATGTTGTAAAATCAATGCTGGACATCTAGATATAAACTAAACCCAATTTATACAGCAACAGACAACTCGCAACCATTCATCTGTATAACAACAATAAACCACATCTTAAAGGTGCTGTATGTAATTTTTTTACTGTACTTAAGCAAAAAAACATGGAAAGTTCAAATACATGTTTCTCTGGAAAACAATGCTCCAGCCAGTTCTTTACTTTGAAATGTGAAATGTGTTGTGTGTCGGAATGTCTGTTTTTGTTTTGATCTGTGTGATCCCGCCCACTGCCAATTTACCCAATAGTATTTCCACATCTCAGAAAACACTGCGTATTGCAGTCATGGAAGACATCAAATGAACTAGCTCAGATATGGCAGATTCTACCCGACCTAAAAAGCCTCACCATCCATCTAAAAAGCTGTATGAATGGGAGCATGTTATATAGCGCATAAATCCACTCATCAACTTACAGTGTGTAAGTTGCCTTCCATTGTCAATTGCGATCGTTCCTGTTGTGTGCTCTCAATCTGGCAACCCGCGTGAGTCTGAGGAGGAGAGGGTGAGGGGAAACAACTCTCTCCAATATTTTGCATTTGGACTGCAGTACCCATTTCAACCGCTAGCTGTCAATATTACATACTGCACCTTTAATCTTACTCTGCGCTAACCAAAAAAAGAAAAAAAAAAAAAAAAAGTGTGGGCACGTTTTTTGTCCCCTTT
Organism: Gobiocypris rarus; assembly: GCA_023029165.1. Classification (NCBI taxonomy): domain Eukaryota; kingdom Metazoa; phylum Chordata; class Actinopteri; order Cypriniformes; family Gobionidae; genus Gobiocypris; species Gobiocypris rarus. The sequence goes on from CM040931.1 coordinate 20,726,873, forward strand.
TGAAATTCATACTTAAAAATGCTAAATTCATACATGCTTATGTATACATGCAGTGACTTGAATACACCTATTACGAGCATGTTTTTAATTTCCGAAATTCATTAGGGCGATACAACCGTCCTGATATCACGATGAAGAAAAGCGGTTTCCATTTACAACATGTTTTTGCAGCGTTCAGCAATGTAGCCAATCACAAACATATCTGTTGATTTCTTGAATGCAATGACCAATCAGAGGTGTTTAAGTTAGCACTAAACAAAAACTCTGGTGAGTGGATTCTGAGTTCTGCACGCTCACAAAGTATCTCATTATAACAAGCACTGTAAATAAGAGATTCATTGTGCAGTCAGCTTCATTGATTGTAATGGAACTTTGTGAGATTGCAATGAACTAAGATGAGCGACTGCTTAAAGGAAGCGCTCTTTTAATGCTTTCTGCCATGCCAAATCCCGCAGACACTTTAATAACAAATGTGAGCATTTGTTTTTACAACAAAAACAAACAATATTAATGAATTAATAATATTTGTAAAAACATCTTAAAAAAAAAAAAAAAAAAAAAAAAAAAAATATATATATATATATATATATATATATATATATATATATATATATATATATATTGTGACAAGCGCCCCGAGCCTTCATCAGCGTCGCCTGAAACCGATCAGCCACACCTGCACCCGCCATCAAGGGCTGAGCGGTCACACCTGTGGAGGATCAGGAGCCCGCTTCATAAGCGGACAGACGTACAGAGAGGGGAGAGATGTCTCCACAAGACTCGGCTAACCTTATCCTATGCTATTCCCACAGAGAGCAGCGTGACCGCCAGCCCCTTCACCACTGGAGAGCACGGACCCACTCTGCACCACTGCGCACAAGGACCAAAGGAGAGACGCCGAGCACCGAGCACCCACCGCCTGCCTTACCCCACGCTTGCTATTTTCCACCCCAACTGTAAATAAAATCCACCCTTCGGGAACTCACCTGCACTCCCGTGTCGTGTGCTTCTTCACCCGTCACACTGGTGGAGAATGCGGCATTACAGTGAAGAAGACACCGACACTTCCTGCACGTGGAGTTCACCACTTCCGGTTCACCCCGAAACCGCTGGTTTGTTTTGCGGACTTCCGGTTTTTTTTCTGTTACTGGTGGATCACATTCCTCTCTGTTCCCACAGGTGGCGCTCCTCCCAGCATGGACGAAGCTTCTGAAACACCTCACCGAGGTGAGCATCCGCCAGCAACAAATAATGGAGCACATGGCCTCCCGACAAGGGGAAGCCGAGCGAGCTCGCCGCCCGCCGCACTGCCGCTGCCCAGCGAACTCCGCTACCTGATCCCCGGCTCAGGCCACCCAGCTAATGCCACGGATGACGGTACACGACGATGTCGGATTGTATCTGCAGATGTTTGAAGCCATCGCGCCCGGGAGGCGTGGCCCAGAGAAGAGTGGGGACGGATTGTGGGTCCGCTCCTGACGGAGAGGCGCAGCGCCTATTTCGCCTAACCCCGAGCAAAGTGCTTCGTATGAGGAATTGAAAAAGGAGATTTTGGGTCGGGCGGGCTTATCGCCGCTAGTGCCGCACAGCAGTTTCATGAGTGGGCTTATGACACACGACGGCCCGCCCGGCGCAAGCAGCGAGTCTGTTCCGCCTAGCCCAACATTGGCTGTTGGCCGGGATCCCACCGCCCACCAGGTAGCGGAGCGCGTCGTGGTCGACCGCCTTCTCTGCGAAGCTCTTCCGCGTCCGCCGTCAAGCAGCGGGATGCGGAACCCGCGAACATCGACGAGCTGGCGGAGGCCATTGAGCTGGCGGAGGCCGCCAACACCGGGAGGTTGGGGAGCGAGCGCCACCTTTTCCCCGAAGGGTGGTCCAGGAGCGACGCGCCGGAGGGCACCCCGCTGCCAGTAGGCAGACCGGCGGTTCCCGCCCACAGGATGAACCCATGCCCACCGAAGAACCTCGCTCGGACGAGCTTGGCTGGCGGGCTGTGTGGTCCACACCGGCCAACGCGCCGCGGGCGGAAGTTACGATCAACGGCCGCCGCCTCGCTCTCTTGGACTCTGGCAGCGCGGTCAGCCTGGTGAAGACCAGCGCCCTACCTCCGCTGGCGGAGACGAAGACGAGGCTGGCCGCCACCTGTGTACATGGCGACACGAGGAAGTACCGCCAGACGCTGCCACCATTGCCGCCCCGCCGGATCCTGGCCGGTGGAAGTGGGGATCCTCAAGGAGCTGCCAGTGCCCGCACTCGGGAGAGACTGGCCAGGGTTTGACCGCCTGCTCGCCGCTACCACCCAGCCCGCCAGCGTGGCCGGAACCGCCCACGACGGAGGAAGTCCAGGAGATCCAGGCGGCGCCCCGTGTTGTTGGCCTCGACAGCCCTAGGGATGGTGAGTCAAACCCCGTGATTCTAACCTGTTCTTTGATCTCTACCAGCAGGTCACTGGGGCTGGGGCCTTCGCCAAGGAGCAACACGAGGATGACCGCCTGAAACACTGCTGGACCCAGGTGAGAGTGGTGGATGGGAAGGAGCTCCAGCCGGGACCCCACCCCACTCCACACTTTATGATACAGAATGGTCTGCTCTACTGTGTTGCCCAGCGGAGGGGGGAGGAAAAGCGACTGCTGGTTGTGCCCCGCCTCCAAGACGGAGGCCCTGTTAGAGATAGCCCACACACATCCCATGGCAGGCCACCTGGGGGCCCAGAACACCATTCAGCGCCCGGGACCGGTTCCACTGGCCAGGCCTGGAGGCCGAAGTCAAGCGGTTTTGCCAGTCCTGCCCGACCTGTCAGCGGACGTCGCCCCGGCTTCCTCCCCCCAGCCCGCTGATCCCGCTGCCCATCATCGAGGTGCCCTTCGAGCGGATAGGAATGGATCTGGTAGGGCCGCTGCCGGGTCCGCCCGCCATGAGCACATCCTGGTCATCGTGGATTATGCCACCCGCTACCCAGAAGCCGCCCCTCCGTAAGGCCACTGCGAAAGCCATCGCCCAGGAACTGTTCCTGCTGGGTAGCCGGGTGGGTCTCCCCGCCCAGATACTGACTGACCAGGGCACCCCGTTCATGTCCAGAGTGATGGCCGAGATGTGTAAGCTCCTGAAGGTCCAACAAATACGCACGACTGTCTACCATCCCCAGACCGACGGCCTAGTAGAGCGGTTCAACCAAACGCTGCCGGATGCTGCGCCGAGTGGCGCCGAGGACCCCGCGCTGGGATCTGATGCTGCCTTACGTGCTCTTCGATCCGAGAGGTACCCCAGGCGCCCACTGGCTTTACCCCATTCGAGCTCCTCTTCGCCGGCAACCCCGCTGCCTACTGGACGTGGGCCCGAGAGGCCTGGGAACAGCAGCCGCCGCCCATCGAACCACCGCCGAGCACGTAAGGCAGATGCGAGCGGATCGACCGGTAATGCCCATCGTCCGGGAACACCTCACCCAAGCACAGCAAGCCCAACAGCGACACTACAACAGGGCGGCCCAACCGCGGGAGTTCCGGAGAGGAGACCACGCCTCGCCCTGGTCCCCACCGCCGCCTGTAAGTTCTTGGCCACGTGGCAGGGCCCGTTTACCGTCACCGAGAAGGTCGGCCCGGTCACTTACCGCGTACGCCAGCCGGGGAGAAGGAAGGAGGACCAGCTCTATCACGTGAACCTCCTGAAGCGCTGGGTGGGGACGGGACCCCAACTCCGCGCCGCTGGCCCTCCCGGTGGTGGTCGACATGGACCTCAGCTCGCCGCCACCCAGAAGGCCGAGCTGCAGCACCTGGTCAGTCAGTTTTCTGCGGTGTTCTCGCCGCCCCGGCGGACTCGAGTTCTGGAGCACGACGCCCGCACCCACCGGGGTCGCCAGACGCAACGGCCCTACCGGTTCCGGAGGCTCGGCGACACGCCATCGAGGACGCAGGTGCAGGAGATGTTGAAGTTGGGGGTCATCGAACCATCCCGCAGCCCGTGGGCCAGCCCCATCGCCATGGTCCCCAAGCCCGACGGCACCTTCCGCTTCTGCAACGACTTCCGCCGCTAAATGAGGTCTCCGAAGTTCGACGGCTACCCCATGCCCCGAGTAGACGAGCTCCTAGATCGCCTGGGGAGGGCCCGGTACATCTCCACCTCGACCTGACCAAGGGGTACTGGCAAGTCCCGCTGACCGAGAACGCCAAGCCAAAGACCGCCTTTCCACCCCTAGTGGCCACTGGCAGTACCGGTCCTTCCTTCGCCTGCACGGGCCCCAGCCACGCCCAACGGCTCATGGACATCCTCCTCCGGCCGCATCAGGCGATGCGGCGCAGATTTGGACGACGCCGTCATCCACTCGGAGACCTGGGAGGACCATCTGGACCGATTGCGGAAGGTGCTGTCGGAGCTCCGCCGGGCTGGCCTGACCGCCAACCCCGGAAATGCCACCTGGCCCTAGCAGAAGCGAAGTACCTGGGCTACCAGGTGGGTCGCGCCTAATCCGCCCCAGGAGAAGAAGGTGACGGCCATCCGCCACGCGCCGCGCCCACCTCCAAGACTCAGGTACGGGCCTTTTGGGGTTGGCGGGTATTACCGGTGCTTCATCCCTAACTTCTCCTCCTTAGCGCCTCCTGACAGACCTGACCAGGAAGGGGCAACCGGAGATAGTCCCGTGGAGCACCGACGCTGAGACAGCATTCCAGCAGATCAAGACGGCTCACAGCGGAGCCCGTGCTTCGCGCTCCGGATTTCAACCGCCTCTTCCTGTTGCAGACGGACGATCCGACACCGGGTTGGGAGCCGCCTTGTCCCAGGTCATAGACGGCGAGGAACACCCGGTGATCTACATCAGCCGGAAGCTGACTCGCCGAACAACGGTACGCGCGACCGTCGAGAAGGAGGCGTTGGCCGTCAAGTGGGCAGTCCTGGAGCTCCGGTATTACCTCCTCGGACGGCACTTCACCTTGATGACCGATCACGCCCCTTACAGTGGATGGCCCGGCGAAGGATACGAACGCCAGAGTGACTAGATGGTTCCTCGCGCTCCAGGACTTCCACTTCACTGTGCAACACCGGCAGGGACGGCCAACGCCAACGCCGACGGTCTCTCCCGGATATGGGCAGCTGCAGGTCTGTCAGGGCCCACCCCCACCCACCCCCAGTTTCCCACTTCTCCACAGGAACAGGTCGACGCCTAGGGGAGGTGACAAGCGCCCCGAGCCTTCATCAGCGTCGCCCTGAAACCGATCAGCCACACCTGCACCCGCCATCAAGGGCTGAGCGGTCACACCTGTGGAGGATCAGGAGCCCGCTTCATAAGCGGGACAGACGTACAGAGAGGAGAGATGTCTCCACAAGACTCGCTAACCTTATCCTATGCTATTCTCACAGAGAGCAGCGTGACCGCCAGCCCCTTCACCACTGGAGAGCACGGACCCACTCTGCACCACTGCGCACAAGGACCAAAGGAGAGACGCCGAGCACCGAGCACCCACCGCCTGCCTTAACCCACGCTTTGCTATTTTCCACCCCAACTGTAAATAAAATCCACCCTTCGGGAACTCACCTGTGTGTGTGCTTCTTCACCCGTCACAATATATATAGTCACAATATATATATATATATATATATATATATATATATATATATATATATATATATATATATATATATATATATATATATATATATATTAAGATTAAAATGTGGACACTCACATATACAGTGTATAATGAAGATACCCTTTTTTACTTGATTACACATTTTTGGAGTCATTACATTTAACATTTTCTTGAAAATGGTACAAACGTTTTGTTAAAACCATATGAAAAATGAACATGAATAGAAAAAGTGCATTTCTAAGACCTTGATGTATTTTAAACAGTTTTTATTATTATTATTATTATTATTATTCCCCTTTTCTTTACTATTGACAACTGAAATCCTATGAGCTTTGGGCTCTGTTGAACACCCTTTAAACTCTGATATAGAAAAGCATTATGAGATATTTGTGATTTCTTTTAGCACTTCCACTTCCAGTTTTTTATTCTTCTTTCTTTCCTGTTGCACATATGAAGTCCCTTCTAGGCTTATCATCTTCTGTTGCTTCCGCAGACACAGTTTATTTCCCCCCAGGCTGTAAAACACACACACACACACACACACACACACACACTGAAGCCCATATACACACACAGTCTTATTTTATAAAGTTGACATTCCAATAGGGACTGCTGTCCTCCTCATGGAGTATGAGAGACAAGTATTTTATTGTCAGAAGAAAACATTACCTCATCGTCACCTTACCAGCGATTGACATACTGTTTGAGCGATGCTCATTGTCAAGGTTAATCGAAACAGACAGTCTTATGAAGATTTAGCACAGCAAAACAAGAGCAGAGCTATTCGTCTGGCCGCCGGCAGAGAAAAGAAATGATTAATGATTAGGATATGTTATCTATAGTTCATAACTCGGCAAACAACTGTATAGAGAATCTGTGTGCAGTTATTGGTAAATTGATCACTATTTAGCTTTTATTCCAGCATATGTCAAGTTCATTAGAGAAAGAAAGGGTAAAGAGAAATGAAACCAATACAGGCAATCTTATGATACTGACACATTTAATTGGGTCTGACAGACTAGGTGTCACAACACCACAGGGAATAAAGAACATGAACTTACCCGTCCCTTCACAGCACTGTAACTGTAAAATTTTGCACATATACATTATATATATGTGTGTGTGAACCGGCGACAGGGTCATGGCGGCCATGGCTCATTGATGCATGTGGGAAGTGCTGGGAAGGGAAGGCTGGCCCGTGTGGTCCAATCAAACAGACGAGCGGAGCTAGATAGAAGCTTCTGATAGAAAGGGTTCAGAATACACAAATATTAAATCATAATAATTAAAAACTATGCATGTAGCCTTTAAGTATTTTTCAATAAAGTAGGCCTAAATATTGCTTCAAGTAAAAAGTAACTATTTGTAAAGTAAACTAATATTAAAATTAGTAAACAATATATATTTTTTTTATAGTATTGCTCTTCACAGATCACAAATGAGCATGTGACCAGATGGCGCACAAGACACAAAATGAGTCGGTAAAAATGGTACTGTTGTTAGACTATCATATCTTTTGGCATCACATTAAGCTAAAAGTTTAGAGACATATTTCGTAGCTGAGAGAAATTAACTGAAAAGACAGCAGAATGTTAGGCCCTAAATATGTCAATATATGTGTGTAGTATAAGCATACTATACTATAAATGTAATGTATATATTAGACTGTAATATAAATTAATTTATGTAATGGTTTAAGCAACTGGCAGACTATCCTTTGAGACAGCGCACCACATCTGTCAGCAAGCTGACAGTGATGGTAGATAGAGTTGTGTTCAGCTCATTATCAGTAATGAGAAATGCAAGAAGTTGACAACCATCTTCACACATCATAATAACAGGCTTAGCTTTAAACAGTGCATCAGTTTTTGGGCAAGAACTGATTCAAATGTCGCCACTACAAATATATCTGGCTGTCGCTTTAGCTAATTATTTCAACCAATCAAAGCACAGAATTTATCTTATAGAGAGCAACAGTGGGGTTACGGATGTAAAAATCCCATTCATTTACTCCATAGAAAGTGATATTTAACAAAAACTTATAGTCATCAGGGTTTTTTTTATTTTTTTTTTTTTTTGCCATCAGTGGAATTTTTTGCCATCAGTGGAATTCCTGGTAGAAAATGACTTTGACTCATGATTCTTAAAATAATAAAAAAATAAAAATGATCAGAGTATCAAATAAACAAATCATGGCAAAATAACTCTTCAGTTCCCACCCACGTCTGTGTACTCTAAATTATGTAATCAAGTCAGTCTCCCTTTAACTACTTCAATATTTGTTCATAACCTTTTGTTAAATAACGATGGAACTGAAGCTATTTGCAAAATAATGAAGTATGCCATAAATGTCTGTATTTTATATATATATATATATATATATATATATATATATATATATATATATATATATATATATATATATATATATATATATATATATATATATATTCAATTTCAGTTAAAAAAAATAACTTTGTGTGTATGCATATTTTGTATTAAACATACAATATATTGTTTCTACATACATACACCATGTTTAAATCAATAGTGTTATATTTATCCATCATTTTAATTTCGATTTTGTCATTGGAAATGCTTCATGTGAAAGTATTTATTTCCCTCGTGAAGCCGTTAAGCATACAGTCTTGTTCTTTTGTCTTTTTTGTCTAATTATCAAAAGTCATTTGCTTCAAAATAAAAGTGTGTAATGTTGTTATTCACCTCATAGCTGGAAGGGTTTGGTTCGTGGTTTATAACTCTTTCATAAAAAATCCCAATGGGAAGAATACTTCCGAAAGAAGCTGAAAAAGTGGGCGGGGACTGTTGCACTCTATAAGAGTCAGTCATGATGCTCAAATCTGATTGGACAACACAGCTGCATTAGTTGTGTGGTGATGTCAGCGTTAGAATGTTATTCTTCAAGCATTCAAAAGGACACATTTCGCTATAAATACTCAAAGGTAAGTCAAGCAAAGATTATTCAAGAGAAATATATTTACTTTAAAGTATATTTACTTTATATTTACTGAGCTACTGTAGTTTCAGTCGTACCTATTTCCTCAAATAGGCTACTGTGTATACGAGACATCAATAGTAACTGTGTATAAAAATGATTTCATATATAAACTTATTTATTGCCACCTAGTGGGCACTACAGTGAATCCTTATCTAGTGCCCACATCTCTTCAATTTGGCCTATTGTACCAAAAATGTATTTATAAGGGAAACAAAATATCTTTCTCCCCACACGGTAGTAACACACACACACACACACACACACACACACACACACACACACACACACACACACACACACACACACACACACACACACAAAGATGGTAGATTTTGCAGTCTACTCTTAAAGCAAGAGCTCGGCCCATTGCCAACAGGTGTATATGTCACAGTGACCTTTTCCTAAGCACATCTCAAGAGCGGCAGTGAATCAGCACCCCGGCCCTCTACATTATTTAACTGACTTCTCTAACAGTACACTAACAGCAGCGCTCTTACAGAAGAATAATAGCAGCAAATGTATTAAAGTTTCAGCCCGCTTAAAGAATTAAGAACTTGTCTGAACACTGTCTGTATGCAGAGAGCAGGCCTTCATTGAGATGTAAAACATATATGAGTTAATGTTACTCCCCATTCAAACAGCCCAAGAAATATATAAGTGGGATGTCCTGCATTCCAGGTGTCTGTTATTTCCAATTTTTTTGTGATTGCTTTGACTGTTTTATGAAAAGCATTGCATTAATTTTAAATCTCTTTCAGGCACATCATGGCAAATTCGACTGGAAGCTCAGAGCTCCGGGGACTATATCAGACGGTTTTCCTCGAGTACACAGAACATCCAACACCTGCCTCCGTCCGGTCAAACCAGCCTGAGGAAAAGGGCCAAAACAAGAGAAAAGAGAAAAGGATAGACAGTGGTGCTCCAAAGAGGAGCAGGAAGAATGACACCCGAAGAAAAGATAGATCGGCGGACGACTGTGCAGAGGCAAATAATGAACGAAGCCCCATCTCTACACCCTCGCATTTCTCTAAGAGACCTGATGGAGGCTGAGACAAAGTTAGTGTTCGGTGACGAACAGGACATTACCCACAAGTCCCTGGCCTGCACCGCCACACAATTAATGTGTCAAGCGGCTGAAATAGGAGGGCCTCCGAGTGGACCTAATCTCAGCTTTCTGCCTCAAATTGACAAATGGCTCGATGTTGCTTTACAGGACGCCAACTCGTACTACCAACTGAAGAAATATGCCACTGCAGCCAGCTGTTTCACTGCTGCACTAGAGGTACTCCATATTCAAATTTTACCACAGCTTTCCCGACCTACAGACCTTTATATGTTCATTTAACCTTTATATGTTCATTTTTTGGAAAATGCATGTGCACTGTTATAAGGATCCTAAGGTGATTGAAGTCATGTTTGCTATATAGAGCTGCTTGTATGTTCAGTGTGGTTGCAAGTATAAATCTTATGATTGCTTAAAGTCCCCCTGTAGTCAGTAATTGTATCCTTTAAAACTCATCTTTGATCATCAAAAATACATATTTTAAAGTTTTTTTCCAGTGATAAATGTTTATTTGTGGCTTAAAATAGCTTGAATGTAATTCAACACTAGTCTGAAGTCGTCATAATCAGATTCTAGTCAGAATATGAGTCTGATAATGCTTCATTGGGCTGTGATTATGGGGCGTTTAAACTGAACCTGGGTAGAAAATGCCTCTGCACTCAATTGGATAGACCTACAACCAATCAGAGCAATGGAGTAAGTGAGGTATGTTGAGCAACACATAGTAGTAGTGAGAAGTTTGGATCATTTTACGGACTCTTTGAATCTCGTTCAGCAAAATGAACAAATCTTTTTTCAAGTCATTTCGTTCATGTCAGCAGAATATAATTCAAATGTCACATGTTAAATTCCCCAACACATCTAGTACTTATGCAAACGTTGATCACATTTGGAATAAAACATTAATTATAAGCTAATGCAGCTAAAGGCCAAACTTTAAAAAAAGAAATGATTCATTAATTACATAGCTGGGTCTTCAGGCTGTGCAGTCTGTTAGTTAACCTCACCTCCGAATCTGAGTTGTTCTTTCTTTTGTCGCTTCACATTTAATCACGTCTGCTCACCTGGAAAGATTAGTAATGTTACAACTTTCCTGTCTTAGGGTTTGAGTCGTTAGTTCCATCATCAGTGTCTGATCTGGGCCGTGACAGCCCCATTTGTAATGCGTGCAGTCCCGGAAACAGAATTGATTAGTTCACCTCTCAAGTCTTCGGGTTCGAGTCATTCGTTCTTACAGCCTCATAGGCTGAGTGCAGAAGATCCTGTACAGAACCGCATGCACGGTCAACACAAAATAAACAAATCTTTATTCCCAAGTCATAAAAGAACGAATCGTTCATGGACACATAGTTGTCAACAGAACTCAACTACACGCACAATTGAAGAATTGTTGTGGGTGGGGCTAAGTTCGGCTGGCATCCAGGCTAACGAATATGCAAATTAGCCCCACCCCCACTCACTCCAGTCAGCCAAATTACTGAGGTAAACTCTGCACAATGGTGAACGTTGGACACATAACGGTAATTAATATGATTAGCCTTTGGCTTGACTATGTTATCAAACAGCTAATAATGTGTTGCTAATGTTACACAAACCATGTTCCCGTTTGCCATCTCAGTCTGCCTTCAGTATCAGTAAGAAGAAGCACTTTGAACAATTTAGAACGTCAGTGGAAAAAGGCATATCGTTCAACATAGTAATCACATCACATACATAATTCATCTGCTATATTGCTAAATCAACCAAATGTTTCATAACAGAAAAATATACCTGGATAACCTGGCTTTCTTTTCAGACTCTGTCCACTGCATCAGTGAATTAATAATATGCTAAAGCCCGACCTGACCTTATTGGTTACAAGGTAGTTTGTCATGTCAGAAGCACCAGGGATTTCAAACCGCGTTTTTGGTTAACTGCGGTTTTAAAGAGAAAATACTATAGCAATGGTGTTGACTTATGAATTTGCACATGGTTTGCCTTAAAGCATATTAAAAACACCACATAGACATATAAACAACATTGAAAATCAGATTTTCATCACAGGGGGACTTAAAATAGCACACCTATTTTCATGAAAACACACTATTTAATTTATTATTCAAAGGGCAAATATGGCAGGACGATTTATGTCTTAATTTTATATGTCTGAGACTTAAATGCCTAAAAAATGAAGCCTAAACAATAAAAATAACTGTGAGAGGGGTGTGCGATGTTGACAAAAAAAGATATCTCGATATTTTCTGAGATTTTCTCGCTAACGATAATTAGACGATATTTTGCTGAGTGTGTTTTTGTGCTGGTACTTTGGCAGGTGTAGGACTGCCATGGTCAGCTGACTCCTAAAGTTTATGATATTCTTCATATTCTGTGTGGTGGTCAGTTCACAGAAGTGACAGAAATAATCTTTTTTACCTTGATAAATTAATTTTTTTACATCTTTTGTGTAAATTTCATAAAATTAATAAAAATCAATTATAATAAGACACAGGGCTGTTACCAATCAAATTAAATAATAATTTTATCAACAAAATGTATCTTTGCAGTGCAGAGGAAACAGAAGCTGCATCTGAAGTGGCATTTAGATAATTTACACAGCTCAGAAGTGACAAATTAATATCCTGCAGTTATGCATAAATAATGTTTTGATGTTTAAAACAAAATGTTGAATAATATTGATATTTGAAATTATTTAAAACATGTAAAGATACTTTAACTGTGAAATTCAAACCGCCAGTAGGTGGCAGCAAGTCACGTTTAATGAGTGAGTCATTGAGATTCATCCGATTCATTCAAACAGCTGATTCATTCAAGGAACGAAGCATTTGACTCTCTTAATCTATCGTAGTAATTAAATCATCAATTCAATTGATTCGTTCAAAAAGCTGATTCGTTCAGTATGAAAACAAAACACCGCTGTGTGTTGCTCAGAGATGCAGATACAGTGCTGTGTGTTTGTTTTGAACAATTTTTCGGTGGCGAAATAAAGCAAAAATAGGCAATATGGAAGTCCAAACTGTAAGTCACTTAATATTAACTTCTTGTTTAGTAAACTTGTATAAAATCAATATCACATTAACTATATTATATGATATAAATATAGCACGCAGTGAAAGCGGAAAGTGAAATGCGCACCTGCGTTAGTCTAATCAACAAACTATCACGTGGGGTATGCGTGCACTCTCTGGGTGTGTGTGATTGATATACTCGATAATGTCGGATCGCACATCGTTAAAACAACAATTACGATATTATAGCAGACGATATCGCACCCTACGTGAGAGTACAATGATAATGTAAATAAGGTAGCCTAATCATTCAGTACCAATCATTAAGTACCACAGTACTGTCACTGTACTTTTAGTCTTGTTGAATAGGGAAGTATAGCTACAATATTAAAATTGGCCATTAAAATGTAACAATCTTATGAATTAATTAAATCATTTAATTAAAGTTTTAGATGGCAGCAACGATATGACTAATCTAAATGTAAAAATATGGGAATTAAAGATGCACAATTAAATTAATTAAAATAAACTAATAAAATGATGTCTGACTCTGCTGCTCTCTGTCACCTAACAAAAGGTTATTGAAGATATTCCGAGGCACAGAGCAGAGCTTTAATTAATGTTTACAAGCCTTTGGAGCTCAGATGCTCTTTAAATCATAATTCTGACCTGTTATTGCTGTTACCTGGATCCCACATTATCAGACTCTCAACGCTCTTAAACCTTAAACGTCACAGATGTTCTTTCTTTTGTCATTTCTCTCCATTGAGATTAGTACGATTTGTCGTTGTAGTACAATACATGAGGTCAAATGAGATAAAGGCCATCAAGAGAATATGTATACACGCTTTGTTGTAAAGTGGAAAGTATTTTGCTTTTAATTAAGCGGTATGTTCACCGCTGAGTCGGCAGTGAATTTAAATAATTTAGTGCTCAAGGTAAAATTCTTTGACTTTTTTTAAACTATCTGAGCTCAATCATTTCAAGATTCTTGAAATTGAACAGTGATGTTATGTGCCTGAGCTCAAATGTAACACTTTCCACTCTATTTTTATTACATTTAATTTAACAATGTATCAACTTCATCTTATAACCAAGGTTTATAACCTGCCGCAAATACATTTCTGTAAAAAAAAAAAAAAAAAAAAAAAATCACTTTAAAAAAAACTACCTGTGAAAAGCAAGGTTTTAATTAATGCAATCTACCTTGAATTTCTCCCTCCTTTCTTTTCTCTCAGCTGTGTTCCAAAGGTGCTGTGTTTGATAAACATTTGAATGCTGATTATGAAGACATTTGTCAAGTTGCCAGCTTCATTGAGTCCAGGATTGTCGCCTGCTATCTCCGAATGAAACGGCCAAACCCAGCATTGCTGCATTCCTACAGGTATGGTGCATTACCCGAAAATGACTGTTGTATACTATTATAGTCATTTAATTACTAAAACAGTATATAGTTACATAAATATATGTAGACATTTTTTTGTTGTTGAAAGAAATGAATGTATCCCCGCTGTTATTGATCAGAACTGACGGTAAAGATTTTTATTTCAAATAAATGCTGTTTTCTTTCTATTTATCAGATAACCTTCACAGGAATGAATTACATCAAATAAAATTACATAATAAATATAAAAACAGCTGTTTTAAATTGTAATAGTTACAATACTACTACTACTTTTACTGTATTTTCGATCGATTAAATGCAACCTTGGTGAGCATAAGAGACTTTGGGCCAAAACTTTTGAATGGTAGTGCAAGTGTATATATAGGAGTTAGTTATGCATTATGTATTTGTGTTTTACCATGGTTGTATTAATCCAAAAGAAAAAAACTTTAGAAGTATTATAAAAAACACTTTAGGAATGCACAAAATTAAAGTTTTGACAATATTGATAAGCTGTTTTTTTGTTTTGTTTTTTTGGGTGGGGCCAATAACCAGTAAATAGCCCATATTGCAAATTTATACTACTTTGTAACCCTGTAGACAATAATTTTATCCCTTAAAACTCATATGTGATCACCAAAATTACATATATAAAAAATAATAATAATAATTCCTGTGAAAAAAATGTCTTCATGCCATAAAATAGCTTGAATGTAAGTCTACACCCTTGCTTCATTTAATATATGTGGAACCATGAATATGCATATTAGCCCCACCTCCACTCAATAAACGCTGTAATAAACACTGTAATAAACGCTGCACAGTGGTATCGCTTTTTACAACGTCAGACACATAATATGTAACAGTAATTAATATGATTAGTCTTTTGCTTGATTACATTAACAAACCGCTAATAATGTGTTGCCAATGTTACACACACCATGTTCCCGTTGCTGTTCTCCATCTCAGTCTGCTTTCTAAAAATCAATATCCTTATAAACATTTTGACGACCTTAGAACGTCAGTGGAGAAAGGCATACAGTTCATCATAACGTCGTAATATACACTCACCTAAAGGATTATTAAACACCTGTTCAATTTCTCATTAATGCAATTAACTAATCAACCAATCACATGGCAGTTGCTTCAATGCATTTAGGGGTGTGGTCCTGGTCAAGATAATCTCCTGAACTCCAAACTGAATGTCAGAATGGGAAAGAAAGGTGATTTAAAGCAATTTTGAGCGTGGCATGGTTGTTGGTGCCAGACGGGCCGGTCTGAGTATTTCACAATCTGCTCAGTTACTGGGATTTTCACGCACAACCATTTCTAGGGTTTACAAAGAATGGTGTGAAAAGGGAAAAACATCCAGTATGCGGCAGTCCTGTGGGCGAAAATGCCTTGTTGATGCTAGAGGTCAGAGGAGAATGGGCTGACTGATTCAAGCGGATAGAAGAGACACTTTGACTGAAATAACCACTTGTTACAACCGAGGTATGCAGCAAAAGCATTTGTAAAGCCACAACACGCACAACCTTGAGGCGGATGGGCTACAGCAGCAGAGGTACCACTCATCTCCACTACAAATAGGAAAAAGAGACAATTTGCACGAGCTCACCAAAATTGGACAGTTGAAGACTGGAAAAATGTTGCCTGGTCTGATGAGTCTCGATTTCTGTTCGGACATTCAGATGGTAGAGTCAGAATTTGGCGTAAACAGAATGAGAACATGGATCCATCATGCCTTGTTACCACTGTGCAGGCTGGTGGTGGTGGTGTAATGGTGTGGGGGATGTTTTCTTGGCACACTTTAGGCCCCTTAGTGCCAATTGGGCATTGTTTAAATGCCACGGCCTACCTGAGCATTGTCTCTGACCATGTCCATCCCTTTATGACCACCATGTACCCATCCTCTGATGGCTACTTCCAACAGGATAATGCACCATGTCACAAAGCTTGAATCATTTCAAATTGGTTTCTTGAACATGACAATGAGTTCACTGTACTAAAATGGCCCCCACAGTCACCAGATCTCAATCCAATAGAGCATCTTTGGGATGTGGTGGAATGGGAGCTTCGTGCCCTGGATGTGCATCCCACAAATCTCCATCAACTACAAGATGCTATCCTATCAATATGGACCAACATTTCTTAAGAATGCTTTCAGCACCTTGTTGAATCCATGCCACGTAGAATATAAGCAGTTTTGAAGGCGAAAGGGGGTCAAACACAGTATTAGTATGGTGTTCCTAATAATCCTTTAGATGAGTGCATATCATATACATAATTCACCCTGTGATAACCTGGATTCTTTTGAGACTCCCCTATTTTGCAGCATAGTAATGATGATATGCTAAAGCCCGTCCGCCCGCACATTGACGTGATTTAAAGAGAAAGTACTCAGCAATGGTGTTTACTTATGACTTTGCACATGGTTTGTCTTAAAGCCCATTAAAAACATAACATAGACACATAAACAACATTAAAAACTTGATTTCAACCATGGGGGGTCTTTAAAAACAGAAAATTAAAACAATGAAATCTGCTGGAATAAATAAAATAATAATAATAAAGTGGAAAGTGCTCTTAATATAGACAAATTGTCTTTAGATTATGCATATAACCTGGTTCACTGAGATAAGAATGAGATACTGCGTTAGTTATTGGGACGCCTAAAACGTGCACCTGTGTCTGAAGCATGTATACACTCACTCCAGGATTGCCATACAAAGACGCATACCAAGTGACCAAAAGCTCAACACCTAGAGGCATGGACGTACTGCAGCTCTGATGCCCCTTGAAAACAGCACCACGGGCAGAGCTGACCAGGGACAACAACTTCCCTCTTAAAGAGGACGGGCTAACGTTCCACTACATTAACCATCCCCAGGCCTCTGCAATTGCAAACCTCCTTAAAAACAACACAACCAAGAAACTGGGAAGACTGTAAAAGAGAGAGAGTGATGCCATCTAGCACTCAAATGTCTGCTCTAAAAACTAACTTCTTCTTTTAATTCTCAAAGCTCTGCTTTCCTGATTAGCAGATCTTAAGGATCTGTGCTGACATAAATATATATATTTCACTCACCCAATTCCAATCACCCAAGACTGGAGGGGGCAACTGAGAGAGCTGGATTTAACAGCATCTACCACTCTTCTGCAAAGTAACCCATAACTAGGCTTAATGGTTACTTATTCTGATCTTGGTTCCAGCAAAGAAGACTATGCTGGTGGGGGACTACCTATTCCTGCTTCCATGCTAACAAATTACATGTCCACAACATTGCCTCCAGACTTGCTGTTCTTGGAGGGGATGACAGATAAGAAGTGGGATCCTAAAAGTCATGAGGAGGGGGTAACATATAAGAAGTGGGAGTCCACTCATCTACTCTAATCTACCCATTCCTGGTGAGTCTTCAGGAAGTGTCCTAATGGAGTTCTAGCAACAGGGGGCAACAGAAATGGCGATAAAGTCCATTCTTCTCTTCTCTTCTAAATAATAACCCATTCTTGGTGAAACACACAGGAAGCCTGACATAGAGGGCAAATGCTGTTTACTTGTCTAAGCCATCAACCCTTAAAGCTGGAATACAATAAAACAAAGTGGGAGTGGTATTTATTTTTCCCATGCTCAACCACTTGATTTTCTTTTGTTTCTTGCGGGGGCTTATGGAGCCTGGGCTCGAAAAGGGATGTACCGTTTGAACACCGCAGATTGAACCATCGCCTCTCTAAACCTCTCAAATACTGTGTCTACAGCAGTGACAAAGAGGCCAGAGGGTGAGAGTAGGGCATCAAGGAGAAAGGATTTCGCCTTTTCCTTTATCCCAGAGAGGTTCAAGCACAGATGCCTGTCTGTGGCACCCATAGCAGCTGTAGAATGGCTGATGGGGTGGGCTGTCTGCTTGGTGGTGTGAACGGCGAGATCTGTGGCTTTGCGGAGTTCAAGGACTGCCTTTGGAGGCTGTCCCTCATCTTGATCGAAGTCCTTCAGGATGTCAGCCTGGTAAGTCTGGAGCACAGCCATAGTACATCCATAGTGTGCAGGGCTCCACCAGCCTGACCTGCTGCCATGTAGGGCTTGCCCACCTGCCACGGCTTAGAGGGCAGGGCTGGAGCCTTCAGGGACCACGCCACGCCAGGAGAGAGATGGCTTGAGAGCGCCTCTTCAACCCAGGGCATCTTCTCAGAACCATGCTCACGCAGTCCCTCCACATTTACCATGCAAGCCGAATTTGGTTTCCCCCACAATCTCGACGTCTCACCATGGAGATCAGGGAGAAACGTTGTGAGGGGGGAGCGTCGATGACCTGCCAAGAAATGCACATTGAGTCTGCTTCGAATGACTTCCTGTTTAATCTCTGCCAATCAGTATAGACTGAGTCTAGCTGTGGCACGTGTTATGAGCTAGACCAGCTCCTCCTACACAGGGCCAATGGAGAAGACAGGCTCACTAACAATGCCTGCCACAACTCCTGCTACTTTCTAACTCCTCAGTGCCAGAAGGCAACAACATGCTCCAGGCCAGATCGAAGCTGAGCAGGCTTCCAGATCCGGTGTAAAAGCACTGGAGCTAGTTGGTAAAGCCCGAGAAAGGGACGTGTCTGTCTCAAACTCCATCTGCAACCCCCACAATTGAAGTTGATGCAATGCCTGTGCAGCTGCAGGAGAGGTGAAAATGCCCCATCAAAGTCCCATCCCCCACGAAGAAAGCCAGACGGGAGCGGAGCTTCCTCACTGTGAAGTTTTCATAGTGAGCTAACTGAGCATGCACCACTCCTAAACAAAACCCACAGATATCATGTGCGTCATCATCCGTAATAAAGTAAGGACACGGCGAAGCACACTTTCTAAATCTCTGCATGGTCTCTTGCACTACCATCAGATGATTCATTTTTGAACGACAAAAAAAAAACAAGCACTTTGTGAAGACAAAGAAGCGGATGACATTTTATGCAAGCACACTTTTATAGTCATGCCGGCGTACCAGTGACATCATATGACTGGCGTAGCCAATTGAGTGTACAGTACATGTGATTCAGACACCGGTGCATGCTAAAGGCATCCCCATAGCTTCAGCAAATAACAGCATCCACAAGTAAGCACTATGCTACATAATTAATCTCAATGCCTTTAAATTAATGCTAGATGATTATCTAAATCTTAAAATAGGCAGAGAAAATATATTGGCCAATGGAGAGAATAATGAGCGATACAGGTAAATAGGTGCTAATTTCAGCTGATAATATGTAGCCTGGTTCTACCAGACTCTCGTACATTTCATTTGTATAGAGAGTCTGGCCACTCTAGATCTGCCATAACCAATAGCTAACGTTTGGTCGTTATGAATGTCATCTCAAATTTGCGCACGACATCAACGTCATCGTTCTCATCTATTCGCTGATTGGACCGGTTAAAATTTGAAAACCAGAGAATATACTGCAATCCAAGACAGAGTACTGAAGGAAAATGAAAATTGAACGGAAGTACATTGGAGGGCGGAGCCAGGCTAGAAAATATGTGCATACTTAACTATAATATTGTAGTTGATAAAAACTGAAAAAAGACATCTTAATTCTGTAAACTCAAAAGTGGCCGTGACAGTTTAATCTAGGTTAAATCAGCAATGTCTACAAATGATCAGCAACACTTACTCAAAGTAGATGGATGTTGATTGGTGTGTTTGAGTGTAGTGTGACAACAGTCATTTTTTAAGTGGACGGTGAGAGTAAAGCCTCCTGACCTCCAGTTAACTGAGTCTGCTGTATCCAGTTAGACATGCCCCTGTGCTGTTCTCCTTTGCTCCTCCATTAGCGAGAAAGAAAGAGAGAGAGGGTTTGTGGTTTCTCTGAGCAATAACTCATCCTGACTGCATTGTACCCTTGAAAAGTTCTGAACAGCTTAAGAAATGAAATGCAAGCCTTTGCAGCTCCCTCTGCAGACTAGAGGGCGATCAGAACAGGCGAAGTAAGCTGACGTAATACTAGATATGTATTTATTCTAAATTAAAACTATAGTTAAAAGATCAATTGATCACAATGTCATAATTGATTTCTCATTGACACCAAGTAGGCAGGTAACACCCACATTTAATCACCAAATCAATCTCCAATTATACTCAAGACTTGCCTAACATTTATTTTTGAATATCCTGATTCATTTAGAAATTGATTGATTACGGAAGAAAAAAGGGTTGCAAAAAGTTGTTCACATTGATTTTAAGCATTCTTTCAATCATGTGTCTGATTATTATAGGTATCTTAAAATATGCTTAACCAAACTTTATTATCATCATGTTTTGTCAGGAGGTTTGAATTTGGTATCACATGCCTGGTTAACGTGGAGGGCATGCCTTAGAAATAGAAACACATGCTACAACATGTAATGTCTGCAAATCTTGTCAGCCAGTGTCCCATCTGTCAGTGTTGTTGCAATGTGCTATGTATTATATATAAATATATATATAGAAAATTCTTTTCAGTGAGAGAGCACTGGGAACATTACAAATAAACCTGACATTCAAAACAGCCTAGAAATGAAATCATATGCGTGGAAGGTAGGGGAAAATATCACATGTAAAACACATGAATACATATGTACTGTAGATATACATAGATTATTATATCTATAAGTTGAGGTAGGAAATAGGACAGGAAATATGCATTTAATAGGAGCAGATGGGTTGTCCTGGCAACATTATGAGCCGTATGTAATGTAACAACAATTCTCTGGTTGAATTCAGGTTCTCAGTCCTCAGCATATTAAAAGCACACTGTCTAAAAGCCAGTTAGAGAGCAGTTTAAGTTGTTCAGGGAAATGCAATTTTGGAGGAAACAACAGCATACAAAATAAACATGGGAACATGATTTTGCTGGCATCAACCTTGTTCCGTTCTCTTATTTAACTCAACGGCTGTATACTTTAAAAGTATGTGGTACATATTTAATTTAATGTATTATATCTCAGCTCATAAAAACGTAATGTAGTTAGTTAGTGTGTGTGTGCGTGTGTGCGTGCGTCCTGGTAATCCCTACAGTATGGGGACAAAATGTCCCCACAAAGATGGCAATATCCAAAATCCTTGTCCTTGTGGGGACATTTTTTAGTCCCCATGAGGAACACAGGTCAAGTGTTTTTTGAAAAAGTAAAAATGCAGCATGTGTCTTGTGATGGGTAGGTTTAGGGGCAGGGGCAGTGTAGAGAGATAGAAAATACGGTTTGTACAGAATAAAATGCATTACGCCTGGAATGTCCCCATAAAACATGAAAACCCAACATTAGCGTGTGTGTGTGTGTGTGTGTGTGTGTGTGTGTGTGTGTGTGTGTGTGTGTGTGTGTGGTTTCAGAAGCCAAGATATAATAAGTACAATTTTGGTTTCAAATAAAACCAGTTGTTTTTAATGTTCTACATGTCCAAAAATCTAAATCCTTAAAAAAACAAAATGTATAACGTTTTATACAAAAATATTAAGTAGAACAACTGTTTCCAATTTTGATAATAATAAGAAATGTTTCTTAAGCACCATATCAGCATATGATTATGATTTGTGACATTGAAGACATCAAAAGAATAAATCACATTTGAATAATTGTAATAATTACCTAAATGGTAACACTTTAGAATAATGGTCATTAGTTAACTACATTAGTTAACATGAACTAATAATGTACTGCACTTATAAAGCATTTATTTATCTTTGTTAATGTTAATTTCAACATTTACTAAAATCTTGTTATCATTAGTGAACTATGCAATGTGAACTAACATGAACAAACCATGAACAGCTGGATTTGTATTAACAAACGTTAACGAAGATGAACAAATACAGTAACAAATGTACTGCTCATGGTTAGTTCATGTTAGTTCATACATTAACTAATGTTAACTAATGACCATTATTCTAAAGTGTTACCATATCTTACCAACCGTAAATAAATAAAGCATATCTTACTTTTCCTGTATTCTGCCTATATTAAGTCTAACAGCCCTAACATTTGAAATTGTACAGTTAAATACAGCTATATACTAATTTACTATGAAAGCACCATATTTTTAGATTAACACTGGGATAAAACAATGACAAATTAACCTTCACTTTTAAAAAGCATGAGCTCAAGATGACACCAAGTTGGAAATACATGAAAAAAGTGACTATATGATTCACACATACTGTGGTATGTCACAAGTTTTTGGTTTGCTCATTTAAAGTTTATATTTTGAAGTCATGTGTTGCTGTACAGAATATCTGTACAGAATTCTAAGATATAGTCCTTCAGGTAAAGGACTCGACGCAGCATTCAGCTGCCATCTAAAGCCAAGACTGCAACATATACTGTTAATGTACACACACAAAAACTCCTTCGGTGCCAAAGCAGAAGTTTTAGAACAATAAATAAACACCTCTCGTACACCGGCCTGGTTGCAGACAGGTGTGTTGAAAATAAAGGTGCCAGGAAGAACCAAAAAGGGGTTTTCAGGCGATGCCATAGAAGAACCATTTTTGGTTCACTGAAGAACCGTTTTGTGAATGGTTTTTAAAGAAATGGTTCTTTAAAGAACCTTTTAAAGTCTTAAGATATTAACGGTTCTTCATGGAACCATATACACACTGCATATACATTCACCTAGGATGGCTTGAGGGTGAGTAAATCATGGGGTAATTTTCATTTTTAGGTGAACTAACCCTTTAATAGTGAGAATTGTACTAATCTAAAGTTTTGGCATTACCAAAAATACAAATAAATAATTTGAATATATTTTCAAATGTAATTTATTTCTCTGATGCAAGCTGAATTTTCAAAGAATTGTCACATGATCCTTCAGAAATGATTCTAATATGACGATTTGCTGCTCAAGAAACATTTTTATTATTATCAATGTTATGTGTTGTGTGCAATATATTTTTCATGATTCTTTGATGAATAGAAAGTTCAAAAGAACAGCATTTATCTGAAATAGAAAGCTTTTGTAACATTATACAATACTGTTCCAAAGTCTGGGGTCAGTAAGAATTTTTTCCCTTTTTTGGGGGGGAATGAAGTTAAAGAAATCAATACTTTTATTCGGCAAGGATGCATTAAATTGATCAAAAGTGACAGTACATTTATACTATTACAGGAGATTCTATAATAATAATAATAATAATAATAATAATAATAATAATAATAATAATAATAATAAATAAATGCTGTTCTTCTGAACTTTCTATTCATCAAAGAATCCTGAAAAAAATATTGATAATAATTAGAAATGCTTCTTGAGCAGAAAATCAGCGCATTAAAATGAGTTTTGATAGATCATGTGACTCTGAAGACTGGAGTAATGATGATGAAAATTCAGCTTTGCTATTAAAGGAATAAATTAGAAAATAAGAAGTTGAATATATATTCACAGTGCAAGTCCCTGATTGTACAAGAGACCTACATTGCATCTGTATATAACAGACAGCTGGTACGATCATTGTTCCTGTTCAGATGCTCAGGTCATAATCTGGCTATAGAAACAGGTAAATGGAGTAACACACCAGTGGGTGAGAGTAAGTTAACCTTGAATTATTTTGTGATAGAAGATGAGAAACATTTTTGTATGATTGTTCTTTGTATAAGGATCTGCGTAAGAAATATTTGAGTCATCTCGTTCTTGTTTGGTGATGTTTGTATTGATGTGTCATATGTTGGTGATTCGAGTATGCATGGAGATTGGCACTGTATATACACCATGGAATGAAGAAAAGAGTATCTTTCATGCTGTTGTGATTCAGTGGAACTTTGGGCCGAGAGGCCATGTATTCCTGAAAATAAACTGGACTTGACTTGACTTAACTTAAATTAATTTTAAAAATATATTCAAATAATTTTAAAGCTGAAATCATGTTTGTTGACTTTTTTACATGATTGACAATGAAAGTACAATCTAAAAATTCTTCAGTTTGCTGTTTGGCCCCCCTTGAGTTACATTCACATAATATGGCCTATGAATAAAGTAGATTAAGAGCCCTAGTCTATGGTCGCTCCGATATGGATCCTGCAAAATAGTAGGTGAGCTGATGTTCTGAATACTTTAAAACCCTTTATGGATTACTCCTTGGCTTGTGCATTTATCTGTCTGTTTCAGTGAAGAAAATACGGAGAGAATACCTTGGATGTCAATTGTTATCTCTCCATTCTCCTCGTAGGAACTCGCTTTGAGCGTCGTGAGGATGTGGGTGGAATCCCATCAAAGACAGCTTTGTTGATTCCTGTCGAACAGATTTTGTATATATTAGCTCCGTGCACGACAAGCAGGAATGCAACAACACAATTCAGATAAAAATACAAAGGTAGCGGCTTTTGTGTTCTATGTGATGACAATGCTTCTAAAGCGTTTCAAGTCATAGGGCTACATGCCTCTTCCTCTCATGTTCTCAGGTTGGAGGTGCAATTTTCGAACAATGTTCCTTTTTAGTCTGTCGCCGTGCAAAACTAAGTTTGTGATCTACAAATAATTATTGTCAGGATTCTTGAGCAACCTCTAAAAGGAGACTAAGCTAAAGAAAGACAGAGTGACATCAAAACCACTTCCTCTCATGACAGATTACACATTTCAAATTCACAAGTCATTTTAACTGTCAATACTTCAACGTTACACTCTAAAAAATGGTGGGTTGTTTCAACCCATGGTTGGGTCAAATATGGACAAACTGGTTTAAATTATTAAATCAAAAATTTAAACCAACGGTTGGGTTTGTCCATATTTGACCCAAACGAGGGTTGAAACAACCCACCATTTTTTTTAGAGCGTAATTACTCATTAGTAATGATGCAAAACTATATTCTGTACATTTTCCTCATCATACCGAAGACACATTCTTTTTTGGGTTAGACCTTATTCCACATACCAGTAAAGCATTCATTCTAACCTTTTACTTTTGTCATGTCACAGCCCTGAGCAGAAGGTTAATAAAGGTCAATGTTATCCACAAATGTTATTCAATATGACAACTCTCTGAGTACTTTTGGCATCTTTATGAAATGTTAATATATCTGGTCTAGATCTGCTACACTGCTGCTGCAGAAAAATTATGGACAGTGCCAACAGATACACAGACACACTGTGAATATGTAAGACGGGTAAATCCTATAGCAGATCAGGGAAGGTGGAGGATTTCAGAGGAACTAGCCTACAACAAACAATGAACCAGAATATTTAAATGTTGAGCAATCAATCACATTTGGTTGCAGAATCAGCAGAGGCCAATCAGCTTAGTAATGGTGTGATTGCTTGCGGATTGCATGTAAAGAGCCTGAACCTATCAGACTCGCCATCGAAAGTATCATGGAACTAGGTATTTGTTCATATGCCCAAACATGCCCATCATGTGTCAAAAAAAAGTGGTTTCAGTAATATTAAAGGGATAGTTCACACAAAAATGACAATTTGATGTTTATCTGCTTACCCCCCAGGGCATCCAAGATACAGGTGACTTTGTTTCTTCAGTAGAACACAAATTAAATAGTTTTACCTCAACTGTTGCAGTCTGTCAGTCGTATAATGCATGTGAATGGTAACACATGAGAGTATGAGAACATACTCATACAAATAAATGTTTTATGCTTGCGTAACTATGCCAGATCGTGTACAGACCTCACTTACACTTACATATTATCTTGATGAATATTCTTGTGCAATAAATGTTAAATGGATCATTTGGGTTTGATTTGGGTTTTAAATTTCAAAAAATATTCCCAAGATTAAAACACTAGTACCCAACAAATAAAGCTTTAACCAAAGTCTCACCAGCTGTAGACAAACACAATTATATTTATGAGCTATTTAGGTAACAAGCCACGGGTGAACATAATCATGAGGAGCAGAGAAACAACAGCTGTGTCTCATTTCATTTAATTTCGAAGGCTGCGTCCTCCGGAGGACAAATCCTGTGGCCCTGTCCCAAATGGCACACTTCATGTGCACTTTCGGTCTTATGGACTTAAAATTGCCGTTGCATGCGCATGTCCGTTTAGTCCACAGGACCGTAGGGTGTCCCATTTGTCATTTTAGGTCTCAGAAGGGCCCTCGATGCGCACTTCTGCCGAGCCCGCACTGGTGCTGGTTACGCAGCGGAATTCTTCCCGGCAGTCAAAGTGGCATTACGTCAAAAAAATGCGGACTCAGAGGAAGACCGTGAGGGTTTAGGGTGCCATTTGGGACAGGGACTGTGAAGGATGCGGTATACGGAGTGTCCTTAATCAGAATTAAACGAGACGTCCTTGATAGGACACACTGGCAGGAAGTATCACGTTGCTATGTCAACACGTTCACAGCATTGTTGCGCTGTCATGCCCAGACAAAACACTGGGTTTTTTAAACGGAAACGGTGGTGTGTTGAACACCCTGTTCTGATGATCTGTGTTCTACACTGTAACAGCTGCAATAAGCCAGATGGAAGGTAAATTTATTGTCAATTTTGTCTTAATAATTATTGTGATCTAATGCTTCTACTAAAATCTCTAAAAAATCTTTCTAACATGTGCCGCTGTGCTTCATCTCTCATCATGCAGTTCAATGCATATATGTGTATCATCTGCATGTCTCAATTGAAACTTAAACATCTGTCTCTACTGAATGCATGCGCTTTAAACTGATCATCACGTGTGAGTAGTCTATTAAACTAGACTTGAGTCACATGTTTTGCGATTAAACTGTCAAATGCTCACAAGTTGTTAAACACTACACATGTCAAGTAGCATTAAAAGAAAGTTGGTTGTGTTATGCTAGTAGCACAAGTTGACAGAAATCTTGTATCAGATCTGTCTTTCTCTTTCTAACTTAACTAAAGTGGAGTGGGTGGATTTTTACCATTATAGGGCGGTTGTGTACACACACTGCCAACACACATTTATGTTCAAATTTTGCATAATAGGTGCCCTTTAAAAACACGACACCTTCGATTGCTATATTTCCTGGCATTGCCATTTTTTCAAATAAAATTTAAAAAACATGTAGTTGTTAATGGCATACGCAAAGAATTGTGGGTTATCTGCAGCAGTGAAGGATACACCTCATGCACACTCCGAATTCCTGTGAAAGAAGGCCACATTCGAAGGTCGCGTTCAGAGTGTCCTACTTACGTTTCTGAAATGCGACAGCCTTGATGACGCATACAGCCTTCGAACGCAACCTCTGGAGGACGCAGCATTTCGAAATGATACACAGCAAGCCATACAGAAAAAAAGAGACTTCAAAATAAGACAAAAATGAGACATGAAAATTGAACAAAGATCCTCAAACTCTTTCAACAGGCACATATTTTCATTTCAAAGCAGCCAATGAGACATCAAAAACTCCACAACACAGTCCAAATTCAAGTGCATCAGAACACATTTTATATAGCTTTCTGCCCTCAGTGACTTTTCACTTTCAAAATTCACAGATGGATCACTTATAAAAAATGTATGATGGACATTTCTATTAATTATTAAACTTTCTGTCATCGTCTTCTGGCCTTGTCGCACAGGTTGAGGTCAGAAGATCAGCCATTGAGGAGGCCTAAAAAAAAAACAAAAAAAAACAATGCATTATTTTTCCACAGTCAAGCATAATGTTGGCATCAGCGAAACATTCCTGATATGATTCTGCTCAATGTCTTTTATTTATTATAGGTTTAAGTGTATAATTATGAACCTTTAATCCACAAACAGAAACTTTGACTGGGTAGAAGTCTGCTGCAGATCTCGCTTCACTGTGGGCTGGGCAAAAGTGCGCACCGAAAGCACATATCGACCGCAAAGGGGGTACTCAAGAGCACCCTTCTGAAACCTAAAATGACAAATGGGACCCTACTGTCTCATGAGTTAAATCCAAAATCACCCCCTAAACCCTTTAGTAGTCCACTAATACAAGTCACTTTAAGGAGTTAATGAAAATGAATGAGTGAATTCAGACTGTACTCTCGTTATTGCGGTGAAATGTGGGATAGAATGAGTGCACTCGATAACGTCCAATATGGTTTTGGACACTACTACAAATGGCTGACCCCTCAAATAATGCCCTATTTGATGGTACAGGGGGCAATTTCGGATTCAGACATGGATGTTAAACACACGCACACGGCAGCCATTGTAAGTCCTCAAGACCAAAAGAGTACTGTATGCACGTAAGTGTGCTATTTGGGAAAGGGCTGAAGAAGCATCGAGAAGACTTAACACTCACACCTAATTCTTTTCCATTTACTTCTTTTATTTCTCTTTTTATGACAGACCGCATGAAACCCACTCAAAACCTTGCCTGTTGCCTATAAAACCCTTTTGATCTGAAACCTTCATACTGAACCTACCCTTAAGCCTAAAAACCATTTAAGTCGGAAACCTACTATACAAAAAATCAGGTTTCCGGGGCAAAACTGGGATGGGGAGTCACAAAGTGAAGTTTTGGATGTAAGTGAACGTTGGATGCAGGATGCAGCGAGACCTACTTGGAGAATCCTGAAGACCGTTATTAGCTTGTCCAGGTGTGTTTGATTAGGGTTGAAGCTAAACTCTGCAGCAAAATAGACCTCGAGGGCCAGAGTTGAGAACCCCTGTTTAAGACCATACATGGAATGATGACTGAGGGTACGTTTACAACAACAACGTGTTTTCTTTGTACTGATGACAATGTCATTAAAATGATACCCATTCACATGATCAGCAAAAACGACTAAAAACTCAGTAATATGCTGCCAGGCCAGTAGTTGGCGAAAAACTACGCGGCTGACTACACACGTAATACGCATGTGCACGACGTCACCGTCTTCACAGATTTACGTTTTTGTAGTTTACCCGGAGACGATCAGTGTTGGGTGTAACTAAGTTATTAGTTACTGTAATTGAATTAGCTTTCCCATGAAAAAGTAAAGTAAGGGATTTCTTATTTCTTCTGTAATTTAATTACAGTTACTTCTGATGTATATATTGTGTATATATATATATATATATATATATATATATATATATATATATATATATATATATATATATATATATATATATATATATATATATATATATATATATATATATATATATATATATATATATATATATATATATATATATATATATATATATAGTTAATGGAATTAACATCAAAATTTAAAGTCTAACTTTAAAATGCGTGTTTTTTTTATGTTTGTAATAACATAATTTTTTTTATGTATGTAATACTTTGGTCAGTTAATTAGAATAATTTGTGTAGTTTTGTATTCTTTATTTGAATAAATTAAAAGAGCTGTTTCATTTCTATCCTTGAATTACTTAACTAGTCAAGGTTGATATAGGATTTAGAAATTAATTAGTAATAAGTAATTAAATCGTTTTTGGAGAGAGTAACTATTGAAGTTGTAATTGGTAACTAGTAATTAATTACTTTTTTATAGTAACTTACCCAACACTGGAGACATAATGGTCTCGTTTTCCAAAACTTGCACTTTGAAACCCGTTTTCAAAAGCCCCCAAAACGACATTGTCGTGTAAATGAACGACAAGCAACATTTGGGAAATGGCCGATGAAGTTTTTGTGGACGAAGAGTGTTTGGAGAAACGAAAACTCAAATATATTCGGATAATGGTAACACTTTATTTTAGGTTCAAGTCTTACTAACTAGTTGCTTATTAGCATGCATATTACTAGTTATATTTGCTGTATTTATAAAGCGCATATCAATGTCTTATTCTGCATGACCTTATTCTACATCCCTTAATCCTACCTAAACTTAGACCAAAAAAAAAAACTTAAACGCTACAAAAACTACCTTACTAACTAAACAGTAAATTAGGAGTTTATTGAGGCAAAAGTCAAAGTTAATAGTCAATATATGTTCACCATACTGAAGTATTATAGACATAACCTTAAATTCCTATCTCAAATCCGATTGCCTGGCTATAGAGTGCTTGTGTTTATGAATTTTAATCTGTTAAAATGGTTATAAAAAAGTTTTTTTCAGATGGCCCCTTCCTGTTTAATTTGACTTTCTTGGCCAGAATATGTTGCAATAAGGACCAAGTCATTAACTGGGTTGGCTGTGGTTTTAAAGTGTCATTCTGACATTAGGCGGTTATGGAGCACAAAGAAGAAGAAAATCCAGTTTTTACAGGTTAATAGGGCTCTAGTTTAATAACTGTGATGTTTCAGCTCTGTAAATTATTAAAGAAGTAGATAACAGAGAGAAAGTGCTGGCCAGACAATGAGTAAGGCCTGGCTGTTTTCACACTCTGTCTCTGTCTGGAGGAAGCTCTGTGGCGATTCATCTGCCTCGTCAAACATACGGCGCCGGCTCTTCAATTACCAGCGACCTCGGCTGTAACCAGCACATGTAAAGCACAAGGAACATGCAGTTAATTTCACCAAGCATTAAAAGGTTGAGTGAAAGATTGCGTGTGTGCGAAGTAACACCCCGCATGTTGCGACAAGTGATGACGGAAAGGCAATTAATGGAGCTTCAAAGTTGGCTATGATCGCTGGCAGGCAGCTGTTTTTTTTTTGTTTTTTAAGAAGCTATCGCTGCTTTACTGAGGTCTCTACGCCTGTCTTCCTGTCTGTCTGTCTGTCTCTCACTGGCACACCTGTCAGAGATTACTTAGAATTTAATGAGTAGTGAGGAAATACCGCTTGTTTGTTCCTTAACGGTAAACGGCTGATCAGGCCAGGAAGCGTTAAGGAAATGTATGTTTTTGGCTTTTGTTGTTTGCTGTGCCATTCATGATTTATTGCAAGGACTTAGGTTAGTTTTTGACATTGGTGAGGACATAAAAACGATGCAAATCACTTTATCTTAGTATTAATCATTTATTGAACCAATGATGATTCTGCAAGAAAACACTTTGCGACCCTACGGTTACTATAGTGAAGAGTAAAACTTTTGCGTGCATCTGATTGACTGTCTTAGCTATGCTGCATTTGAAGGCACAAAGACGAAGATGAAAGGTTCACACGGTATTAATTATATATTTAATAGTAGGGGAGTTGTAACACTGGGGGAGTTGTAACACAATTCACGGATAAGATAGGAGTCATAGGACAGTTTCAGTCCCCTCTGGCTTCCTTTAGGATCCCACATAGAGGTTTTCCAGTCTGTGTTGCAATCTCTCAATCTCTACAATCTCTCCTGTAGCTACAGCAGAAAATCTAATTCTGAGGTAAGAAAGTAAAAAAATGACAAGATAATATTTTGTTTAGTACTTCTACCGTTGTATATCAGGTCAAAATGTAGTTTCTCTAGAAAAGATTGGTGTATCGGTGGAGTGTTCTTTTAACAGTATCAAGTTAAAATTAAGAAAGTACATTTTCTAGAATGTCTAGTGTTTTTTAACTTGTCAGGTAATGTCAATTGTATATGACCCATTTTAGGTGCGCCCAAAATTACTTTTTTTAAACTTAAAGGTGCTGTATGTAAGAATAACAGCTAGTTGTTGAAATGGGTACTGCAGTCCAAATTCAAAATATTGTCTGCCCCGCCCCCTCCTCCTCAGACTCGATTCTCGCATGGGTTGCCAGTTTGAGGACACGCAACTAATTTCAGAGCACCATGTATGGAGTGAAAACAGTATCAAAACCTTTCACAAATGCACAGGAGAGATCCACATGCACGTGCACCAATCCACAAATGCAAAGGAGAGATCCACATGCACGCGCACCAATCCACAAATGCACGGGAAAGATCCACATGCACGTACCAATCCACAAACGCACGGGAGAGATCACATGCACGCACCAATCCACATGCACGCACCAATCCACAAATGCACACGAGAGGTCCACACACACACAAAGCAATTTACAAATGCACGCGAGAGATCCACACACACAAAGCAACCCACAAATGCTTTATCTGTATTCTGTACCTGTAGTTTAATGCACAGTACATCACGAGCATTGTTGTTCTGCCTTAGAATATGCGCTTTTGTACCTGTGGAATCTTTTGAGACTGTCGTTTCCTTGGCCTTGATTCACAAATGCACAGAAGCCTATCTGTATCTGTCCAGCAAAGATGCGATACGGTGTCCTTCCTCCAGAGGGCGCTTACCGGCCTTCGCGCTGAATCTTCCAAAGGGCTAGATTCATTTCGTTTTCTAACTTGGCAAGACAACTGAAGTCTAAACATTTTTCACAAAATATCATATTCATAAATGCAAATACAGAGTAAAAACAAACCCTTTTTTTATTCTTCAACGTGAAATCTGAAAATATATAGCCATTCTGATAACAGGAAAGCATTAAAGTCTTTAACATTATTTCTGTAACTGTTAGCCATTACTAGGCTCTTTTCGTTTGTTTTTTTTAAAAGGATGAATGCTTCCACATAATTTTAACCAACAAAGTAAAATATTTCTTTCAAAAGTATTACCATGGGCGTCGGAAGCAAATAAAATGTGGGTGGGTCCTCTCTCAGGGTTTTTTTTTACTGGAGTAATATTAGAGACAATTTACATTAAATACAGATATACTGACGTTTACTAAACGATTGATTGGGATAGACAAAATTACGGAAATCACTAAGTTCATTAATTGCGTTCATGGTGTAGGGGTAAGACGCATAGCATCAAGTTTTGACGCCGTCGATCTGAGGTTGAATCCGGCTTTTGCGAACTCGCTCTACTCCCTTTTACCATCACATATCAGATCGGAAAGGCATAAAACTGAAGAAAATATTAGAAAAGTGGAAATAAAGCGTCTAACATGTGTTTACTATTAGTGTTTATCGGTCATTGGTATAGGTAAACAGACATGTGCTGAATTAGAGACGATAAAAGTGAGTGGGTCCAATATCATTGGTCGTATCGTTGCTCTTAAAAAGTCTTGTCCCACCCACACACAATGGTTCAGCGCCCATGAGTATTACCCTCAAGTAAACAATTATGAAGCAAACCTTTACATGCAAAAGTTTAAACGTGTGATTTGCCTCAGTTGCTCCTTTTTTGGTGAATCAGATGAACCGGTTGTTGTTCATCTTTTTTTGATCTGTCCATTTACTAAAAAGCTTTATTAAGAGTTAAATAGTAAAAGTGGAAAAGGGTATATTATTTAAAACAACTAAAAAATGAGACTGAATGATATTCTCATTTCAAGGCAAAATTTATTAGAAACAACATGAAAACCACTTTAAATGTAATGGTTCAATTGCCAAACATGTTTTTTCATCTGTGAAAACAGATAAATCTGTGTAACAGATTTGGGTGAAAAAGGCATTGTTCACCCAAAAATGGAAATTCTGACATAATTTACTTGTCTCGCCAAGTTAGAAAACGAAATGAATCTAGCCCTTTGGAAGATTCAGCGCGAAGGCCGGTAAGCGCCCTCTGGAGGAAGGACACCGTATCGCATCTTTGCTGGACAGATACAGATAGGCTTCTGTGCATTTGTGAATCAAGGCCACGGAACGACAGTCTCAAAAGATTCCACAGGTACAAAAGCGCATATTCTAAGGCAGAACAACAATGCAAAAGACTCGTGATGTACTGTGCATTAAACTACAGGTACAGAATACAGATAAAGAATTTGTGGATTGCTTTGTGTGTGTGGATCTCTCGTGTGCATTTGTGGATTGGTGCTTGTTTGTGGATCGCTCCCGTGCATTTGTGGATTGGTGCGCGTGCATGTGGATCTCTCCCGTGCATTTGTGGATTAGTGCGTGCGCATGTGGATCTCTCCTTTGCATTTGTGGATTGGTGCGCGTGCATGTGGATCTTTCCCGTGCATTTGTGGATTGGTGCGTGCGGATGTGGATCTCTCCTGTGCATTTGTGGAAGGTTTTGATACTGTTTTCACTCCATAACCATGCTACTACAGCTAGCTAAACAATGAGTGACAGTGGCGGGGTCGGTTGCAACACGTGTTTTGAAACAACCATCCACTTACATACAACTAAGAACATTTTTGTGATTTTAATAAGTTTACAGAATGCTTATGTTTTTGTTAATCTGCTCTCGCTCACACGCGCATATGAATGTGCACACACAGACATGCACACCCAAACGCACACGTGCATGCACAAACACACACACAATATGCACATACACTCCCCATATTCACACACATTTTATTGTTGCAGCCATTCATTTAAAATAAAATATACCACTACTATACCCAGTCTCCTCAGTCCACAAGGTAAACCCAAACAAAGAAGAGCAACAACCATACATGAACAAGACCGGACAAAAGTGAACTGAAAACACAAGACTTAAATACACAGACAAATGAGATGATTAGTGATAACACAGCTGACAGTGATGACAAATCAAATCAATAACTGGCGGAAACTGAGGGTATGTTTACACGACACCGTTTTCAACTGAAAATGGAAAATGTTTTATGCGTTTTGACCATTCATTTACACGACAATGCCGTTTTAGTGGCCTGAAAACGAAAGCTTTTGAAAACAGGTTTCAAAGTTTTGAAAACAATACCTTTACCGTCTCCATGTAAATAACAAAAACGGTAATTTGTGAAAACGATGACGTCATTGCGCGTGCATATTACATGTTCATGCATGCGTATTACGTGTTTGCGAGGTCTTTCTTGACAAAGTGACATCGCCAACTACTGGCCCGGCATGCATAAAACAGCTTTTTTAGTCATTTTCGCAGATCCATGTGAACGGGGAATCGTTTTAAACATGATGTCGTCTGTTTTTAGTACATCATTCAAGTACACCCTGTCCAATCAGGGTGATTGTGACATTGAGTGCGTTTACATGCACGTGCTTAAGCCAATTATGCTTAATAAGCCGACAACGCAAGTGGTCATGTAAATGCGGTAACCCGTTAACTTTTAACAGAGCAAGGTCATAAACGGCTGTTGGAACAGGTCGTTTTTGGCCTCTTACCCCGATTTCGTGCAGCATGTAAACGCATGAACCTGCTTTTTATCGGCTTATTGAAGTGCACATGTGTGACAGGTGACAAAAACGCATACTTAGAGCAGATTCAAATGCATCCAGACAGAGCGAGCGTTTTGCATGAAAGAAAGAAGGAAATATATCACAAACGCAGACTCTTTTAAGACCCAGAATTTTTTTTTTAAATGTCTTCTCATCTCATGCAGCAGAAGTAGAAGAGGTTCAGTCAAAAACGCTGCATCTGTAACTGCATGAGAGATAATATGAGTTGTACATTTCCCGCTGACACGTTGCAAGCTTTATTTAACATCATAACTGAGTCAGATATGGAAATTATTCTTTTTAACATCACTACAAGGAAATAACCCAGTTTATTAATAAAGTCATGTAAACACGGTATAGTAATGAATGGAATCCTATGTTGCCAGCTAGCATGTCCCAAGTAAAATTGATTAAAAAAACCCCATCTAATTACTTCATGTGGCCTGCGGATTCACAACGAGTACAAATAGCGATGCAGATTAGGACTAGGAGATTTCCTAGGCAGATATTAGCTTGGGACTATATTAGGGGGAAGCACAGGCGAAGCACTGCTACTTGGGCGCAGAGATATCACGCAACACAAGTAGTAAGAAGTATTTCCATCCCCGTTCTCACTCCCAAGGCGTCAAATTCCGAAGCATGGTCAAGTGCTTTCCGCATCACAATGAAGACGGTAAAGGCACCCCTAGACGTCACTATATCGACGCGCTAAGTGCTCCATTCATTTCAATGAGAAACCTTTGGCGTCAGACACAGACGCGGTGGGCATGGGAACGTTATCATCATCATGATCATATATTGGGTTATGATTTTGCCATTATGACATGTTGGAGTGTGATTCTCAATTTAATCAGACAGCATCATTTTATTTACGCAATCTAGACACGTTTAAACATGTAACCCAACCCCATTCCATCCCTAAACCTACCCATTTGTGTGGTATATAAAACACAGATATAACAGGCAGATAGATGCGACTGCATGCACAATTTATTCAAAAAGTACAAATATTCCAAGTCTTCCGAGGCCAAGCGATTGATTTGTGTGAAGGAAATCCCCAAAAGCGACCAGTGTCTCCATCCGCAGAAGATCATTAACACATTCAATTTCAAATATTGCCGCCCGTTACGTTTGTTTTCATAGTGAAATTGCATTGGCTCTCGTATGTCTCGTGACCAATTGCGTCATTACGTCAGCTTTGATTGTAAAATGTTATTAGGCTTGTTTGAGATGCGCCTCGCCTCGCCTGAAATGATGGCGAGACTAGGCGGCTGCAGTGAAGGGAGGAGTGAAAAAAGTGCAGGCAAGACGGACAGTTCTGTCTTCTCGTAGTGGATCCGACACCTGCGAGATCAAAGGCGGATATCGCGGGATTCACACTGATGCACTGCGTTGCTGATAAACTGGATGTTATTTAAGTTCTGTTGCTTTTATATGAAAATAAATATTATGAACAAGACACTCAAAGTTTTTGTTATTTATTTCCATTCGAAAGACGTGTTTATAATCATTTTTACTTTAATTACATACATGTTTTTATATATTTTTATAAATATGACAACAATCACATAACACACAGAGAGGTCGCACTGTCGCACAGTTTGGGAATATTCACACATAATTTATAGACATTAAAACATGATATCAGAGTTTTAAAATCAAACATTTAAAAAAAGAATCACATGTCACGTTTGTTTAAACCAATGAGCATTAAGCTGTGTCGTCAGTAAGTCGTTTCCCATCATGCTTTTGCTCAGCGCAGTCGGTGGAGAGCAACTGCGCTCGACTGCAGAATCCGACACATCCGCCTTTCGCTCGCGAGAGTTCTTTGACATACGTCAGCATGACATCAGAGGAAGGCGGACCGCCCTCGGACACATTTCTAACCGGCATGCATCTCGCGCTGATCACCGGTGATCGGTTCTGCGCAGATTTTGCTCATCTCAAACAAGCCTATTGGTTCTTGTGTGTCTTGTGACCGATCGCGTCAGGCTATAGAGTCGTGTGTATTATTTGAATGAGATATGAATAAGCACGTTCACGGAGAGCGGCGGGATCATCATCTCAACAAATAAAACATTAAGATCAACTCTGTTCTTTACATGAAGACATCGTGTGACCTCAGAAGCCTTGGAATGCAACATGAGTTAATTACTTTTATACTGTTTTTGGTCAGTTTGTTGCCAATAAATACATGTGACTGTACTTGTATTTGCCTGTTATGTGTTTTATATTGTTTAGGAGTGGGTAGGTTTAGGGTAGGAGTTGGGTTAGCTGCTCCAAAATATAAAAGTAACCTTTAAATATTAACCAAATATACATAAAATCATGTCTGCTTTTACAAATGCAAAGAATAAAATGCGTCTTGATCTGACGCATTGGGTAAACAACTGAAATGAATGGAGCACCCAGCGCGTCGACTTTGTGACGCCTAGGGGTACCTTTAGCATCTTCATTGTGACGCGGAAAGCACTTGACCATGCTTCGGATTTTGACGCCTTGGGAGTGAGAATGGGTTGGAATTACAGCTAGTGGTTGAAATGGGTACTGCAGTCCAAATTCAAAATATTGACTGCCCCGCCCCCGCACCCTCCTCCTCAGAATCGATTCTCGCACGGGTTGCCAGTTTGAGGACACACAAAAGGAACGAGCTCAATTGATTTTAATGTACTTTCGTTTATAGAGATTTTTAGATGGATGCCG
Organism: Gobiocypris rarus; assembly: GCA_023029165.1. Taxonomy (NCBI): domain Eukaryota; kingdom Metazoa; phylum Chordata; class Actinopteri; order Cypriniformes; family Gobionidae; genus Gobiocypris; species Gobiocypris rarus. The sequence continues at coordinate 20,764,523 of CM040931.1, forward strand.
AGGCTTTTTAGGTCGGGGAGAGTCTGCAATCTCTGACCCAGTTGTTATGATTACAATACGTTGTGTTTTCTGCCAACTGGCAACCTGTGGTGGTGAAATACTATTGGGTAAATTGACAACATGCTTTATCGCCCAGACCATAACCAGAAACAGACATTCCCACACTGAATGCACATTTCAAAGCAGTAGAATTGTTTTTCTGAGAAACGAGTATGTGAACTCAGCATGTTTCTGAAATATCTGCAAACATATAATGGTATTTTTATGTATTAGTACAATCATAAACTTACATACAGCATCTTTATTTACAATAATCAGATCAATAAATTTCTTATTTAGTACAGTCAAGATTAGAACAAGATCTGAGCCAGAATACTCCTCTAAAAGAGATTCTTAATCTAAATGGGACTTTTCCTGGTTAAATAAGGGTAAAAAAAAAAAAAAAGCCATAATGTTGTTGCTAGAGTGGGAAAATAACCAGCCAACGCATTTGTGGAGAATGCTGATGACGACTGTGTGGATGAAGCAAAGGAACCATGTGGACCTCATCAAAAGTCATTAAATATAGCTACACCAGCCAGGACAACAAAAAACATACGTTCATAAGTTCATGATCCACTTAATCCAGTAAAAACGCATTTATTGTTTGCATAGTCTAATAAAGGAAAATAAACTAGTCGCTCGCTGCTTAAGAACATTTATTTTAATATAAAATGTGATATTTACTTATAACCTGTTATATATTTATTTATATATTCAGTTATATATTTAGTAAATATATACATTGTCCGTCAAAATCACATATTGTCCTGGAACAGAGCATGAACCAGGTGGTCACCCGACAGTCGTTATTTTAATTGATTATTCGGGACAATTGTTTGTTGGACAATTCAGTAGTCACTGGATATCCATAGGGACTTGTCCTTAGCATCCCTATTAAATTCTACCCCCTTGAATGATTGGCATTGTTGACTTTTGTTACTTACTTTTTTTCCAAACTTCCAAACTGACTGACTGATATATGTTATATAAATGATTTGTTGTTGAAGTGTATTCCTTTATTTTTGAATTCTGTTTTCATCATCATTCAGAATATGCCATCCATCTCATGCATTTTAAATGACTTAAAATAGGAACAACATTCTGAAGGTTTTTTTATACTAATGGACATCAGTGTCTTTTTATTTATTTTATTTATTTATTTATTCATAAATCCCATTATGGCTTATGATTGATCCGTTTTATGTAGTCTGGTTGCAAAATTGTTCCTGGAAACATGATTTCACATTTTTCCCATCTCTCCCCTCTTGATTTGCAGGAGTATCCAGCTAAACCCCATTCGTTTTCAGAATCACCTTCGCCAGGCTATGGTGTATCGACTGCTGGGAAACCCCTGTGAGGCGGCAAGGTAAAATTGGCATTAATGGAGGGCTCAGAAAGGTTCCTTTCCTCAAAATGAAGACAGATTCAGTAGGAGAAAAGCTCCCAGTCATTTAGACAAACCCCGCAAACATGTCTGCCTAGTGGTTCGTTACATCTCCCTCTGTTCTGTCAGCCTGTGCTGGAAAAATATGTTCTGGGCGATACATAAATACTGGTAGTTCAGTGGGGTGTGCGTGGAAGAAGACAATTAGAGCTACGATTACATCCACTCCCGCCACTGCCGACTGACATCTTCCCCTGTAGCCTGCACTCACGGATGTTCCATATGTGTTTTAATGATATGGTTACCAAATGCCTATGTTCCCATCATTGGTCTTTTACAGATGACAGCTGCCATTAGTTATTGGACGGCAGTGGAATAAATCGTTTAGAGGCGTCGGTTACGCCAAATGCCATGGCCAACTGGTGGCTGCGGGGGCCATTTATTGCGAGGAAGTCATATTCTGTTTGATCATTATCAAGCCACATTAACCAAGTTAAAATAGATTAGAGCAAGAAACGGGTTCTTTGGTATCTTTCTCTCTATCGCTCACTCTCTTTCTCACACACACTTGTTCTTGCTTCCACCCCCTCTCGCATTTGAGTTTCTGCAAGCAGAAATAGATCAACTCCGCCACCCTGCCTACAAATTTAGTGCTACTATCCCAGTGGGGGAAGAGATGTTTTCTGGGAACATTGCAGAAGTGCATTTATATGAAGTTGGTACGTTGCACTGGCACTATTTGATTCAGGCTCTTTATGTTCTTTCATTGCAATAGATGTGGGTGAGATCTGGCCAGCTTGTGCAGGAACGTGGGAGTCATTAACTAAAGAAAACATTTTTCTAATAGTGGCCCAAAGAGTATTTGGACTGACAACTACGACACACTTAAATGACATTGCATTATATCAAACTAGGTGGCAACTAGTTTAAAGAAAGAGAGCACAAGCACACTTCTCACAAAAATAAAATACCACAGTTCAAAAGTTTGGGGTCGGTGACATTTTTAGAATCTTTTGAAATAAGTGCTCACCCAGCCTTTTTTTTCTTTTTCAAATGAAGTAAAAACAGTAATATTGTAAAATATATATATATATTTTTTTTCTTTTTTAAAGGCACAATATGTAACATTTTTGGATTAAAATATCAAAAAAACACTACACTGTTTTATATTTTGTTTACCTGTGCACTTCATTATCCCAAATGTTTCCAAGAATGTATATATTATGTGTTTTATTAAACAAGGGAACAACTGTTTGGATACATTTATTAACACAAAACGAATCATTGTTATATAGCTCAACACAGTTAGTCTTTGTGGCGAGGTGGACGAGCGAGAGATGTGAGAGGAGCGAGCGTGGCCGGTGTGTGATTGAGAATGTCTCGAGTCCTCTCATGAGGGAGCTCGGAGGCATATAGGGAGGAGCGACACCAGTGAAGGACGAGAGAGGACCAGGCCTGGACTTCATGTTGTGTTTCGTTTATGTTTTATTATGTGTGTGCGTGGCAGCCGTCCGTGAGTGGCTGGCCGCGTTACTCTCGGTTTGTTTATTTATTTAAGTCTTTTAAATGTTTGCCGGTTTCCGCCTCCTTCTTCCTTATTCTGCGAACTGTGTTACAGTCTTATTGTTTAAATCTCGTTTTCTTGATTTGCGTGTGTACCATGATTTACCATGCCTAATATCTAACGTTAGCTTACTGCAGTGTGCAACAATTGTCTCATATCAGCCGCCGAGCGAACGCATAGAGTAGCATTATGACATAACTTTCAACACACTCATATGTATCTAATATGATAAAAAAGTGCTGCATTACGGCGGCTTCACACCCCACGCGCTAGCAGTGCGTTGGCTGGGCAGAAGTGGTGCGTATGGAGAGCGGGAGCCGCGCGCGTCCGTTGTGCTTTCACACTGGCAGCACTTGCCTCGCACAGCTGAACCGCAGCTTGTGTATTGCAAATACAGACGTATATTGTTAACTTTTCCGGTGTTCTCCTCCGACCCCTGTCTGTCTCGTGCTTTGATTTATGATGGGCAGCATATATCTGCTGCAAATGCGACCGTGTTCCCCTCTGTCCCAAACACCTATGCATATAACATGCTGTTTAAAGGTAGTTTACGTGATAAAAGTAACCTTAAAGTTAAGATAAGCCTCTAGTTTTAATAATTTAAACAGGCCTTTGAAGTGTGAGCTCATTTTAATACTTTTCACCCGTTAAATATTTCACAACTCTCAGAGAGACGTAAAGGGTGACCAACAGTAATGATTTATGCATAATAAATATTTATATATTACAAAATTTGGAGAAATGAGGTTTCTGCACAATAGAATCTTTTAACTGTAACTATACACTGTAAATGTTTGTAGCCTACTTACGCTTGCAGACGACGGGTTTCTGGTTAAACCCTGGGATGATCTTATCATCAATTGTCTCTTCTATTTGTGCATTATGGGATTTGCACAAATGGGAATATATTCATTGCTTGGTTTCTTGCTGCAGTACATATCTAAATATATAAAAATTAGGCTTTTAAAGTATCAACTTATTGATATTTGCTTAACAATTTTCAAATTTAACTCCACATTCCACAAACGCAAATCTTTATATTACATATCAAACTTTTCATTTTGACAAGCGTGTGAAATACATCTATAGAGAAAGAGGAAATATGAAACCGCCTGCAATTGACCATGAGTACAGCATTTAATCATTCTTTGGAGCCTGAGCCCCACAGTGAGCCTCACCATTTGTGCGAGCTGGCAACATCATGTGGCTTAGTGAAAGTACTAGTGAAGTTTGAGGGAATGGAGGAAGACCCCACCCACACTCCCACCACAGAGGGTGAACTGCTGCTGACCATTCAAAATGATTCACTCTGGAGTGTAAGTCTGTAAGGTTGGCACAAGAGTTTATTTATTTATTCATTATTGTTTTATCACCTGACACCATGCAGGCTCATTTATTGCCTGCAAAAATACCTTAATTGGCCATTTTTGAAATAGCGTATTACAAATATACATTCCTTGTTGCATTACGATTGCAAGAATCACTGTTCTTTCAAAAATGTACTGTATGCTCAATCTATTTAAACAAGCGTTTATGGGGATTGTTTGTTATGCTTTGTTGTGTTGACGTGTTTTATATAATAATTATAATAATACAGATTCATTATTATTGTTGCATATGGTTGGAGTTCATTTATTTTGTATGGACAAACTTGTAGACTGCACAGAATTCAAATCTTTCCCATCAAATGAATCTCTGCTGACATTGCTCAGTACAGTCTACTCCTGCAACTCCTCATGCTAGATTAAGGCAGAGTCCGAGTGCAGTTTGTCAGACCACAATGCATGGTTGTGCATTTCAAAGAAGCGAGCAATGCCATTGAAGCTGGCGCCACTCTTTAACCTAATCACATCCTTCCTCCAGCAAATGCTGCTCAGCCATTTGAGGTCTTTAAGAGGAAAATGCATCTATGTTTGAAGTTCACATGCCAGTAAATTTCACAAAGGCAATAGCTCTGCAGCACAAAGAAACCAAATTATTCTCCACATTTTCATCAATGTACCATTTTCTTCCTCATTCTGGTAATGGTTATTTACATCCATCCATGACTCCTTTATTGAGACGTCATTTCTTTTGTGAACAGAAAAGCTGTGGCTCCTCTTTTTTGTTGTTGTTATTTTCATTTCTGTAGGTAGTATCAAAGTCAGAATGTCAACATGCACCATCAGAAAACATTAAAAAACAGTTACAGCTTCTCCAAGAAATATGTGCATATAGATTCAAACCTTTAGTAGCACAGATTCACCTCCCATCGCAATCTTAACTGTCGGAGAGTGAGTGACACATCAAGATATTGAACTCGAAAACGGAAATTATTCTAGAAGGCAATATCATTCCATTTGTGCTGGAGACAAGCTTTCTCAATGCAGAAATAAAATTAACAGTGTAACCTTTGCTCTTGATGGATCCTGGCAGAATTTGCTTTAGGAAAGTGGTATTCATTGCTCAGCGAGAGCCAGTACAACAGTAAACATTCCTAAATGCACCGTCAGCATTTAGCACTGGGACAAAAAAAAATTAATCTTATGGCTCATTTCCAGAAGTCAGGTTTGTTTTTCAGTAAAACGTTTTTGTGCATGATTTGACTGAACGTTTAAGGGTGTTTATATAACTACAGGGCACTTTTAGTGCCTTTTAGAAAATAAACTTTCTCTTAACACACTTTTCACCTTCACTTGTTTATTTTTACAAACATTGTCCAGCTGTGATCATGCAAGCATCACAGGAGAAATCTGAAATGTTTTTGGAACAGTTTTCTCTCTCAAAATATATTTCGATGTGATTGAAATGACAGTATCCATTTTTGGAATAAATTCAATTTAAAATTAAATTATGCCATGGTCTGTTTGAATACTCGATTCAGATTGGTTGGAAGGTGTGCAATAAACGGTTTAATGCACAGGCAGTTCCAAGTAAGTTGAATCACTGTTCTATATTAATGCACTGTTTTCATTAAAGCGCACACATATGCCTACGTCACTCGCATACAGAGAGCAGACGCATGCACAGAAACATTCAGAAGCACAAAAAAACGTATCAACGCTGCCACGTGACTTTTAGCAATAAAAAAGCTTTGCTATTGGATCACTACATTATATTTCTCAGCAATGATGGAGTTACACCGCTATTTTTAAGAAAAAAACACACATCTTCGTTAAGAGAGACGCTGAAAAGACGCAGGTACTCTCTCTCTCTTATGATAATTAATTCAAATAAATGCTATGATTCATTCATTCAAATAAATGTAATCTTGCGCACTACTTTATCTCTGTGTCTGACTCAAAGCAGGCAGAATGGGCAGATTTCCTTACTAATTAAAAGGCCTGGAGTAAATTATTCCGTTTATACAACGGTTGACACACTTCATATTATGTATTTCAAGACATTTGTCAGGTTTTGTCCTTAACACGCTCTCGTGTATAGGATGACAAAATGTCATTTTAGAGCTAATAACGAAGGCTTGAGCCACTGATAGCAGACTAATGCAGTTATTAGTGCAGTTATATGAGAGAGAGAGAGAGAGAGAGAGAGAGAGAGAGAGAGAGAGAGAGAGAGAGAGAGCAGTGTTCGGCAGCAGTGTCTCTACTAAAAGCGAAACTTAAGTTTATCTGCTCAAGAACAGAGACATTATTACATCTCTAGAGAGACACTCAGCGCAATCATGCCGTTGCATTACCCTAACTGGACTTTAGAATTGTATATTAGTTTAGCATTGCAGCTGAGTGGTTCTGTGTTTATTATGGGAGTCGCAGAGGAGGAACAGGATACTCCTCCAAACATCTTGGCCACCAGTCCAAACTCCCGTCCAGCGACATCTCCTGTCCATGTCCAGAGCCCAGCAATGTCTCCTGTCTGAGACCAGCATCCAGAGGTGGCTCCAGCCACTGACCAGCGTCCAGAGATGGCTTCAGCCACTAACCAGCATCCACAGATGGCTCCAGCCCATGACCAGAGTCCAGAGATGGCTCCAGCAACTGACCAGCATCAAGAGATGACTCCAGCCGTGACCAGAGTCCAGTGAGGGCTCGGTCTCCTTCTTTCCCGAGTCCAAAGAAGGCTCCATCTCCTTCTTTCCCGAGTCCAGAGATGGCTCTGTCTCCTTCTTTCCCAAGTCCAGAGATGCTCCAGCCACTGACCAGAGTCCAGAGAGGGCTCCGTCTCATTCCTTCCTTCCCGAATCCAGAGAGGGCTCCATCTCCTGTCCCACCTATCCTCATTCCAGAGTCTATAGTGCCTCCCAAGAGGATTTTGGGGGAGGCTACCCATCCTTGAAGGCTGGCCCTGAACTGCCCGAGCAACCATGGCTCCCTGAACTGCCAAGCCACCATGACTTCCTGAAATGCTCCACATGCGTCCTTGTCCTGTTCCCCTGCATAAGCCTGGTCTGTGCAGGTTGTGTGTCCGTACTGTGTGTGTTTGTGTTTGAGTGGAAGACAGACCGGGAGAACAATTATGTGCTTTCCATACAAAATACAACTTTTTGTGTGTGCGTGTGCGTGTGCGTGTGTGTGTAGTATGGATGTTATCTGTTAAACCCTCATGAGATGGGTTGCTGTCTTTCTTGGCCAGGACGCTCTTGTAAAAGAGATTCTTAATCTCAATGTACTTCTTTTCCTGGTAAAATAAAGGTTATAAATTTCCCTGAAAATTTTTAAAATGTTCGTAAACCAATCAGATTTAAGCATTCAAAAGCCCCGTAGTAGCCTATATTATTTCATTATTTATATTTTATGATAATAAAAATAAAGCTAAAAATAAAGATTTCAATCTGGGACAAAAGTTAAAACAAAATCCATACTTAGATGACATTTAAAAAGTAGTGCAAATAAATGAAGGCATGATCAAAAGTGTGATGTATGTTTAAATGTGACCTCCATATTACAATCAGAAAAAAAACATACTCTAAATATTTGATTACCGACCCTCTTCGATTTCTCTTTAATTTATGTTTCAACATAAATAAATTTTAAATTTGTGAATTAAGTAAATATACACTGCATCAATTCCATTGTTTGGCAAAGAAAGTTGTGAGGATTCCGAGCTCCTGCAGTGGTCTTAAGGTCATGCCCAGATGCAGAGCTATGTGTGATGGTTTTGACATTGAGTGCGTTTCTTGTCAATAGCGCACTATCTAGTGATTTGAATATTACAGGTTGCCACTTTAAAAGACTGAATAAGAATATTTATTCACCCACCCCTGACAGCTCTTTGGTTAGCCAAGTTGCCCCATTCTCAGTGAAAAGTGCATTTGCGGGTGTATGTCTTTGGACAGCCAAATTAGTCCATTTTGGCTATTATGAGGCCAGATGCGTGCCGTCAGTGAGCCCGTTGACAGAGCCATCAGTCTTGAATGGGAGGTGTGCATGAAAAAAGATGCTCAATGAGCTAACGTTCTCTGCCAGCCCCATTTACAGCAATGACATCTCTGTCTCTGCATTAAAACAATGGTGCTTATCGCTTTCAAACTAGGGCAATTGTTGCAGCCCTTTACTCAATACTTACAGCTATGTGAGACACTTTTTAATCACAAAAACGTTACACACACGTGGATTGTTAAAGTGTGTGGGGTTGTCGAATGTTATGGCACATTTATGAGGCAGTCTGCACCTCTCAAAAGGCCTACAAAATAGCGGATGTATTTCAAAAGATTGGCAGTAATGCTTAGAGATGCAGAAGGTCTTTAAAAGGTTCATCGGATGCCCATTTTCCACAAGTTGATATGATTCTTTAGGGTCTTCATGTAAAGTCTGAAACATACTTTGGCTAAAATTCTTTCAATGTTTGTGTAAAACACCCTTTTTACCTCCTCAAAAACAGACCTTTTTCGGTGCATGTCTCTTTAAATGATAATGAGCTCCTCACCCCACCCCTCTCTTCGGTAGGATGTGTAGACACACGAAGTGCTGCCTTGCAAATGGTTAGGCAGAAATATACTAATATGGGACAGTCCGTCAGTCGTGGGCGGAGCATGAGCAATATGACATCATATTGCTCCGAAAATTAAAACGGCTTTATTATTGAGTGTTTCTGCTTTTTGAGGATTAAAAAGGAGGATTTTTATCATTGTAGGGTCGGTTTGCATATAAATGTGCAAAGACAGATTTATGTGCAAACACTATATAAAATAGCATTTTGCATCCAATGACCCCTTTAAAGTTGCCACGAAAAGGAAGTTGTCTTTTTTCTTTATTATGATGTATATATCAGAGTATAACGGCTTCTCAAAACAAGAAAATGTAGGCTGGGAGCGGTTCACGTCCTCAGGAGTCTTAGATTTATGCAGGTATAGATTTAGGTATAGATTTCAATCTTGATTCAGTATCAATTCATATGTAGTATATAGCCTACTGTCTTAGCACTATTTTAAACGTTTCTTGGGTCAAATTATATTTGTAAATCGCGTTCATTAATATTCACTTGTGTGTGCTTATATAAGTATAATTCATTAAAAATATAAGGATGAAAGTTATTAACGTTTTAAAATTTCACATTTAAAGAAATCTAGTGTTTATGTAAAATATTTATTAAAATGCAAAATGTATTAAACTAAATATTAAACTAATTTATTAAACTAAATATTTATTAAAATGCAAAACTGCAATACTTTTTGAGCAACTAGACTAGATACATGTATATTTATTAAAGAGCCATAAAGGCACCTACTGGGTAATGGCATTACAAATTAACATTATTATTTTTTAGCCACAAAATGACTATAATTTGCCTCTTTGAATTGGAATGCTCTATTTTACCCTTAATAACCACACTAATTGTAATATAAATAATATAAATATTAGAAGAAAAATATTTTAAGTGGCCATTAATTGACAATAATTATTGCACAAATAATATTTAGTACCTAAAGATCTCCTCAAAATATTCAATAAATATTATTGAACTAAAATATAGAACATTTATTTAATTGAAAAAATAGTTACGGTGTATGGTCACATTTGAGCATCAGTGAGTATGAGTGTGAGTAATTAGTAAGGAATACCTGAGGGCTAAATACAATTTAACATTAATGTTAACAACGTTGCATCTCTATCACTCTCCATAATAAAACGATCCTGTAGATATGGTTGACTTAATAATCAATGCACACTATTCTGTACTGTTTACCAAAACTTGCTGCAAACATCTGTAAAGAGTGAAACTGTTGTGTATTCAAATGCATTGACACGTGACCGTGCGCGCCGCCGCAAGATGAGAGCATGTCGCAACTCTGGCTTTAACATTATGACACATTAGTGCCAAAACGCTATTTATTGTTTGAATTTTGCATTAAAACTTAAAAAAATGTAAAACCTTAGCTTTGTTTAATATCAAAAGTAGGTTTGGCAATTTGGCGTGAGATTAAGTTGGGCAGAGTGAAAGCGTGAGTCAGAGCCTAAAAGCGTGTGTGTCACGCCAAATGCGTGAGAGTTGGCAACCCTGACATAGCCAATCAGGCTTAACCCCTGGAGGTCGATGATTGCGCAGACGCAGGCTTATTGTTTTGCTGTTGCTTTGCTCTCTCAGTCACATACCTGATGCTCATTCATTATGCAGATCATTATGCAGCTCATTATGCGGGTCTTTTGTCTCTCAGGTGTGATTCACAACATTATTCATGATCATTCACAATCCTTCGCATACAGCCTTTATAAAGAAAAATGTAAATCAATATATTGCTTTATGTGAATAAGTAGGCTCAATGATTCTCACTTCAGTTTGAAGCAAAACCTCTAGGTAACATCACCCATTACTAAAGTCTTGTAGACACATATCTATTGTTTTGTGGCCTTAATTTAAGAAAAAGCATAAACGTTATTCTCTCAAAAATACAAGCATGTATACATGTTGCTCTCATATTATGGTAGCCCAGTTTGTGCTGAATAATTTTTTTTGCCATTAATATGTTTATTAGAAACTGAAAAAAAGCACATGTCAGAGCATGCCAAAACAGCTCAGACTTCAGAGGCGAAGCGATCATGCGTAGAGTCCATTACACTTCCCTCAGTATCTAGCCAAACCTAGGTTGGACAGTGTGTGCTCCTGATGCAATTTTTTTGTGTGTTTGGTTGTTTTTTTGTTTTTTTCTCTGTGTGTGAAATGCATAAACAGTCTGATTTGTCAAGCTTGGACCTTTGTTGTCATGGGGTATGAGAGGAATAGAGAGAGCAGTGAACCAAACCTCACTCCGCAGAGCCAAGAATGCGCTAAATGCTGACACTATAGGAAAACAATGCAGATTGCCTGATGCCAATCTTCAGTTTTTGCCTCACTGTGTGAATTAGGGGACATGCTGTTATTCACAGGCATAATACTCCTGCATATTTTAGCGCTGCTGTTCAGCAGGAATGTGGCCTTCTAAAAGCTCAGCATTCCTGTGAAGAAGCTGTTAGAACACACAGGCGCTCAAAAACTATCGCCCCAGGCACAAGGGCACACGGCGGCTGGTCAGACAGACTCTGCCCCTGTCCGCTGGGGGCAACAACTAAGTCTTTACCCTCCAACACTTCTCACTTTCAAGGATGTAATAGTCTGTCTGACTTGTAGGCCTCACACATCAGCCCTAATGGCATGTTTCTCTCTGTGGCAGCCACAAAGGGCCTTCACTGCCAGACTTGTTATTATCTTGATATGAAGTGCCCTGCTTGGAAATCTCTCCACTTACTTTCCATCCTTCTATACCCTTGTTTCTTTGCTTTCATTTTTGTATCCCTTTGGCATAGATCTTATTGTTTGACACCCCCGTGTGGCCAAAGCCGGTGAAATAACAAGGACTTTGAAATTACCTCGACTCCCGGCCTACACACTGAATGTAACTTTGTCATCGATGCCTGCTAGTGGACATAAAAGTGATTTATGTGACAGGCACAAACATTGACAGCTGGGAAGTAGGGCTGCATGTAGAGTTTGAGAATGCAATACACTACAGTTGTGCGCTGCTTCTATATATTTTTATGTAGAAGTTTACAAACGCTTGAGAACTGAAATCGTACCGGGTCATGCAATACAATTTCATGACCCTGTGATATATGTGTTAATATACTGTAGTACTTTTGTCTTGTAACCCTTATCGCTTCAAATGCCCTTTTGACACAAAACTACACAATATAATATTGTACTGGATATCTAGTACATATAACTAGACTATAACTAACATTGTACCTGCATGTCAACTAACTTTAATTGGAGTATTAGTAGAATGTCTGCTTAATATGTACTAACACTTTATTTTGATGGCCCCCCAACTGACATTCTACTGACTATAAGTAACTTTGCAAGTAACAGTCTATTAATATTCTAATGAGAGTTAGTTGACATGAATGTGCAATGTTACTTATAGTCAACAGAATTTGAATTATCCTAAAAAAGTATAATTTTGAAAAAGTGTTAAAATATATTACAATAAATATATTTTTTAATTGTAATAATACTCCAAACTTTATATATATATATACTATCACGTATGCTGACTGGTTTATCCAGAGTAATGAGACTTGACATTTAAAATGGCATTTAAAGGGATAGTTCACCCAAAAAGGAAAGTTAAGCCATGATTTACTCAACTTCTAGTCATGCTTTGTGTATATGACTGTCTTCTTTCAGACGAACACAATCAGAGATTTTTTTAAAATAGTCTGGGTCTTCCAAGCTTTATAATGGCTGTGGATGGAGGATGACATTTTGAAGCCCAAAAACATGCACCCATCCATTATAAACGTATTTCCGCATGGCTCTGGGGGGTTCATTAAGGCGTTCTAAAGTGAGTCGATGCGTTTGTGTAAGAGAAATATCCATATTTAAAAACTAAAATAACTAGCTGTCAACTGATGGCTTGCGCAAGTCGACTCACGCCAAAAGAGTAGGAGGGAGGATTATTGCAAGCTTTGACGCCTCTAGCGGTTCAAACAAATAGGACTGGGCAACAAACTCAAGCTCCTCTTTTCTTATACCAAAATCCTATGACATTTCTCTTTAAAAATTGATGTTTTAGACATTTATTTCGTGACCGATGTTTTGTTTCGCTCTATCCTCTGCGCTTCTGCGTTTGTCAATACTTCATGCGTCAGGTCAGGGGTTACTCTTTCGCCCTTAAATCGTTACGTACATCTGTCTGTTGGAAGCTAGTCGTTTTAGTTTATAATGTTTTAAATATGAATATTCAGAAGGCCTTTATTAACCTAAATGATCACTTATATCAGTGTTATATATAGCGAGTGTGACATATCGTACAGCCCTAAAACTTGTGTAGTTTTTGAAACTTCCAATTATGCAGAAAATCAGATGATAAGTATTTAACTGAGGAGTTGTCAATACAATATAGGGGATAGCGGGGCACATCCTAACACTTTTTCTTGATTTCCCCCGAAAGAATGGAAGTGAACTGTGACAACACATGAGACCCATAGGTGGGGTACATTGTAACATGTGAGGGCGCACATTGTAACATGACCAAATGACAGCTTAAAATGTTATCTGATATAATAAAAAAAATATCCAAAACATACTAAAATATTTTGTCAATAAAATACAATTATCAACTTTTAAAAATAAAATAATGGCATTTTTCTAATCATTAAAAATATACAGATTTTTGAGTTTGACAACAAATACATTGCTAAACACAGCTATACAGCATAGTTAAAAACAAAATAATAATGAATTATTTCTGAACATTGACTCTCTGTCTTTATTCACCCTTTTCTCATGGTTTCTCAAAAGAATTCATAAAAGTATAGAATATAATAGTGTAGTTCTAATAGGGGCTCATAGTGTTAAAACGCACTCCATCTGCGCAACTGGGATTTAAACCTGGCTAGTGTCTTCTGCTGGTTAGATCAGCATTAAAAGAAATATCTCAACTGTTAAATAACAGATAGGAGATTCAAATATTTTCTGTGGTTAAATAAATGTTCAGTAATATCTTCCAAAGATTTTTTTAATTTTGGCGCAATTTTTTCTAGAAAATACACAAAGTTTTGTCATCCTGGCATGTGCAATTTTTTAAACCATTTATGTTACAACTAACCCCACGTTAGGTTGTGCCCCGCAATCCCCTATTACAATACAATACACTCACCTAAAGGATTATTAGGAACACCTGTTCAATTTCTCATTAATGCAATTATCTAATCAGCCAATCACATGGCAGTTGCTTCAATGCATGTAGGGTGTGGTCCTAGTCAAGACAATCTCTGAACTCCAAACTGAATGTCAGAATGGGAAATAAAGGTGATTTAAGCAATTTTGATAGTGGTATGGTTGTTGATGCCAGACGGGCCGGTCTGAGTTTTTCACAATCTGCTCAGTTACTGGGATTTTCACGCACAACCATTTCTAGGGTTTACAAAGAATGGTGTGAAAAGGGAAAAACATCCAGTATGCGGCAGTCCATTGGGCAAAAATGCCTTGTTGATGCTAGAGGTCAGATGAGAATGGGCCGACTGATTCAAGCTGATAGAAGAGCAACTTTGACTGAAATAACCACTTGTTACAACCGAGGTATGCAGCAAAGCATTTGTGAAGTCACAACACGCACAACCTTGAGGTGGATGGGCTACAACAGCAGAAGACCCCACCGGGTGCCACTCATCTCCACTACAAATAGGAAAAAGAGGCTACAATTTGCATGAGCTCACCAAAATTGGACAGTTGAAGACTGGAATAATGTTGCCTGGTCTGATGAGTCTCGATTTCTGTTGAGACATTCAGATGGTAGAGTCAGAATTTGGGGTAAACAGAATGAGAACATGGATCCATCATGCCTTGTTACCACTGTGCAGGCTGGTGGAGGTGGTGTAATGGTGTGGGGCATGTTTTCTTGGCACACTTTAGGCCCCTTAGTGCCAATTGGGCATCGTTTAAATGCCACGGCCTACCTGAGCATTGTTTCTGACCATGTCCATCCCTTTATGACCACCATGTACTCATCCTCTGATGGCTACTTCCAGCAGGATAATGCACCATGTCACAAAGCTCGAATCATTTCAAATTGGTTTCTAAAACATGACATGAGTTCACTGTACTAAAATGGCCCCCACAGTCACCAGATCTCAACCCAATAGAGCATCTTTGGGATGTGGTGGAACGGGAGCAAGATGCAGTTGGGTCAATATGGGCCAACATTTCTAAAGAATGCTTTCAGCACCTTGTTGAATCAATGCCACGTAGAATTAAGGCAGTTCTGAAGGCGAAAGAGGGTCAAACACAGTATTAGTATGGTGTTCCTAATAATCCTTTAGGTGAGTGTATATAGGGTTACAATAAATACACAATACAGCACAATATACAATACAATATGATTATACCTCAGAATTCAACATATTGACACAAAATGATAACTGCAAATCCACATTTCACTGCCTAGAGTCCTGTGTTTTCTGTGAACTGGAACAATCCATTTGCTTCTCTTTTCTGTAGATTTCGGCATTCTGTACAAAAATATACCTTACATTTCTTGTCAAATCTATTTGTATAGTCAATCTCAAAGCTCTTTCCTGTTTTAGATGTGTTTTGTGTGTTTTTGATGGCATTCACACTGAAAACCAATGCTGCCACTTTTTGCCACTCAGTGGGCGTAACCACAGTCACATGCATACCATCTATACATATTCCCCATGGGCAAAAATAATAAGGGCCAAGCCCAAAATGGCTAAACACTAACCTTTTAATTATCTTAACCACAAATTATTGAAACTATATAGAATCCTTTCTTTAAGAGTGTAAAACGTATTTGTTTAATATATTTTATTCAGTAGAGTCAGTGAATGGTGTCAGTTCTCAATATTGTTACCTAAGATGCTAGTGAAAGCAATTAGATGGTTAATTTACAAATCCAGCATGCTTCTTTTAAAGAAAAGGGATGGTGTCATGCGTTGATGGCATGACAGGGTTTTAAATGGCATTTAAAGGGCGATCCAGGCCTGTTCTGGGGGAGAGAAAGATAAGTGCTTCTTGTGCTCTGCAATATAATGACAAACACACACACACACACAAGCATCCAGCTTCTCTGTGTGCCGGGTCCCTAGTCAAGCTCACCGTGCCGCTCAGCACCACATCATACACAGACAAAAACAATTAGCATTTAATTTGATGCTTGAGCAAGAAAACAAGGGATGAGTGACACACCATGTCTCGGCTCTCGTCCAAAAATCGTCCCATTTCAAAATGAGAAAGCAGCGTCACACACCAGGAATTCCTCTTAGAGTGAACGCCATCACGCTGCAGGAATCATCTCTTCCGCCAGCGCACAACAGTGCATGACTGTCGATTCAAAACTGCAAATGTGCCACCTGAACAGATGCAGAAGTTGAAACAGAGCGAGAAACACTTAACCAGCCCTGCTGCGTCCTTAACTGCAAATGTCATGTTTACCCACAACAACATTTCAACCCCTGAGGGGACAAGTAGGTACTGTAGTTAATTATTTGTAAACATTTAATTGGCATTTACACCCAGAGAATTGCTCCGTTCACCCCAGCAGGACACTTGCACATCCTCATCAAGCATTAATCAAGCAAGCTAAATGAGGCCTCCCCACGATTCCTGGCTCAGTGCTATCGAGACAGGGGTGATGCTGGATTGTTATTCAGCGATGCAGCTTGATGAAAGCAGAATGATTCGTTTACTGTCTGGGAATGCTCCAGATTAGCAGATCACCTAAGAGGCTTTGAACTTGGCTGTTTTAGATCATTAGCCGCTTTTCCACTGTCGGGCCAGTGAGAGCCTGGGCTTTCAACGGGCCGGGCTGGGCTAATAGCCTCGAACCTGAAGCACTGAGCCCAAAACCATGCTGCGTTTCCACCGTCGGGCTAGAAGCTCTGCAGCGAATCACTAAAACCCGCCCGACACACGCCTCTCTGGAACAATGTCACACAAACCCATCACTTCACAGACAAATGAAAGTTTTATCAGAAAACGAATCTGAAAGAAATCACTTGAAGCTAGAGAGATCGCAAACCAACATGATAAAAGCGGCCGTTTGTTGCCATTTACTTAAAACCCAAGCATCAATGTTTTACCACAGCTTTACAATAATAAGTGATACAGTGATCATAATGAATTAATTTGTGTCAAGACTGCACATTAGTCCCACATAAATACAGTGGTATTTACCATTATTTCACAAAAGAAATAGGACACACATACTTATTCTGTCACGTCTGTTTCTGTTTATTTGTAGTCACAGGACAGTATGTTTTCATCACATTTAGAAATAATTATCATTTCTACAAATTTTCCACCAAAAATACGACCTGAGAAGCTTAAGCATTCTCTCAAGTGACAGTCCCAATACAGTTAAGCAATATTTTCAGTCAAAGAAAGAGAGGAAGCTCCCATAAAACTTAATTTTATGTCATATGTGGAGCTATATGGATATCAGACAGTCCGGTATAAAGAGACGAGACGCACTGACAGATTTTAAATACATGATTGTGATAGCCTGTATGATTTGCCTGATTTCTTCGAGCAGTTGTATTTATCATGTTTACTATGGCAATGGTTAGCGTGCATAGTCTTTTGCAGCACATATAAATATTTCGGCTTTATACGGTGATCACATCGGATCACAAACAGAAGTTATTTCGCTGCTGTCTGAAAGTGAGTTTTGAGCAAAAATTTGAGCTGCCGCGTCCAAACTTAGATAAACTCCGCTTTTGTTCGTAACCACTCCTCAAGCCCGGGCTGGCCCACTTTTTACCAAAGTACTCGGCATGCCGTTGGCCCTGAGGAAGCCCAGACGATGCCCGATCAAGCCCAAGAAATCAAGTGGAAATGTGACCGGCCAGCGCAATCTCTCAACCAATTTGTACGTATTTGTACGAGGTGGCGAATTCGTACAACCTCACCCGTATGAATTTGTCTATACTGCAGTGATGGGTAGGTTTTAGGGGTGGGGTTAGGGTTAGCTCAGCGTTTCTCAAAATGATGTTTCTGGTGGGAATAAAACTAAGTTCGGGAGGAACACTTTCAAATGATCTACCCAGTCATGATGTCATCCCAACCAGCTGTCAGCAATCAGTAATCAACATGTCTACCAATCAGCTCATTTAGTGGAGGATCACATAAATAATCCAGTCAACTCACCGATGTTCTTCGACAGGTTTTGCAGCATCCCTTCCTCACACGCACCTGGTTAACATCCTAACCATAGGGGAGTACTCTGGGTTCGGGCCAAATACCGAGCTCAGAGCCCTCTCTTCGACAGCACGCCAAATCATACCATCTATTCTACTTGACTTATTTGTAGCGTGAACTCGTGAACTGTGGTGTGTGTCCACTGGTGGGGAATAGAGACGTGACAGGTGGGGCGCGCCAAACGGGAGGAAATTTTCCTTTTTATGCCTTATATGGTAACGTGAGATCAAATCTTCCGGAATCTGGAGCAAGACCGCGCACTAGACTAAAGAGTGACTGCGGTGTGTGTGTGTGTGTGTGTGTTCAACACGTCATCTCAGTTTCATTTATGTATTAATGGTTACAAATGAAATGTTTAACCTTTTGAGCGGTATCCGGTTTGGTCCCATAAATAGGATTTTTATTTCTGTGCCCTGAGAGTCCATATGGGATTTAGAATGTTCAGTGACGTGACATCACTGCCAGATTAAAATTGTGCTTTCGCGCATAGTTGGCGCTGAGCCAGAGACGGACGCGCTCAGCGCTGTCATATATCACAACTATGCAGTGTTTTCAACCTCATAATGTTTATTTGAGGTTTCAGCCATTTTAATACACATAAGCACTAGTGAAACAATACATTTGGAGTTCATAATACACACTGATGTGTGTGGAAGCAGCAATAACAATCTATTCAAATATAATTTGCCGACGTGTTATTCACATCAGACAAACATAGTGGTAAAAAATTTGACACAGCTGCACTTTTATTTTCTCTATTTTTTTAATTTCATGCAAGTTATGATGACACAGCTGCACTTTTATTTTCTTTACATTTGAACATTCTGCTATTTAATGTATATAGTTTGTATTTTAGATACAACTTGTTACTCTAATCATACTTGTTAGTTCAATTAATTGGAACATGTTAAGCTTGTTGCACATTTCATTAGCATTGTGTTGGGGCGATGGGGGTAGGTGGGGCTTTAAAATTCCCCCTTGTCTAAAGTGGGGAATAACCAAAAAAGTTTGAGAACCACTGGGTTAGCTCATTTGTGCGAAATCATACGAATTGACCAAATCTATTTTAAAAAATCGTACGAGTGAGGTCGTACAAATTCATATGAATTAGAGACCTCGTACAATACGTACGAATTGTTGTGAGATTGGGTTGTACTGGCCCTGTCACACATAGCACGGCCACATTCAGCCCGACCGTGGAAACACGGCTAGTAAATCATTACAAACATAGCAGCTGTTTTCTAGAACAAAACCATTTGATTCTTTTCAATCAACCACCAACAAATACGTAAAGAGATCCATAGATCCGATGAAAACAGCAGTTTAAGCAACCTACACAATCATCAACTGGGGGTCAATGACAACTTTCTCACATAGGGTTGGTCATCATTAAGGAAGTAAAAGATCAGAAGCGAACTAATTGCAATTACACTGATTTGTGTAAAGATCAGAACTGGACAAATTACAAAGGTTATCTTCAGGTCATCTGTACACATTGGTTCTTGTAGATTAGCTCTCTGGAGGAAGCCACGGACTAGAACACATGCTTCAATTATATAGTAGTTGGACAAACGACTGGGCAAGAAGATGTGTGTCTCTCTCAAGAAACACTCAATTAAAAGCCATTTTCACAGCTTTCATTTATTTCATGGTAGGAAAACTATAGCTTTTCTAGCTTTATATAGAGTAAAAGTGCCTATAGTGAATGTACCCTTCTATTCTTCTGAAAAAAAAAACAAGCCATTTGATTCAGCCAGGCCAGATCATTGTATAGGCTTAGTTTATCAAAATGTGTACTGGGAAATAGCATCTAATACAATCCAAGTCACACATTTACCTGTACACTTGTAAATATGGAGGAGTCTTAATTATATTTCATAGCGCAGTGTGATAGGGAAGGTAATCATTTATCCTTAACATTACTATGCTGTTTTTTAACGCGTCTCTGCGGTTTTGCATGCAACGCGTAACTGCATCATCAATTTGAAGTTCACACATGCATATGCATGTCACCTGATGCTCTTTACTGACACGTTTAAAAGATGTCCTTGCCTAAGCAAAAAGAGTTTGTGTAATGAGATTCTTAAACAACAACACAACCATCCTAAACTAAAGGGTCTTGTAATTATAAATGGAAAATGAAGAAGCAGAAGTATGCAAATATAACACAAGACTGCTTTTGTTTTAATTAATCACAGCCATGAATGATACTCAGACCAACTGTGGGTGTTGAGGTATTGGTTTTAAAAAGTTGAAAAAAGTTAAACTGGTTTTATAACATTTTAAATACAATAGTGCCATAGTTTGTGTTTTTTTGCTCCGTCAACAAATATAGCTCGAAATGAAGAATCACTTTTTTTTTTCTTTTTTTTTTTTTTACAAATCGGTTGAGGAAATTATTCAATTACCCACTCATAATCAGGGTTTTTAAACAAATCGATTGAATGAATAATTCAATGAGTTCCTGAATTGGTTGATTGAATGATTCACTCATAAAGTCACTGCCTTCTGGCGTAAGTAGCAATAATAACAAGCGTTAGTTTTTGTACATTTACTTTGGATAAGGGTCCAAAAAGGATTCCAGGTTTTTAGCAACTACCTGACACACTTATGATACAAATATCTTTAATATTTAATTATGATATGATCATGACCAAGTGTCGAGGTGTCCATGAGCAAGACACCTAACCCCAGCTGCTCCCGACGAGCTGGATGGCACCTTGCATGGCTGACACCACCGTCTGTGTACGAATGAGAGAGTGAATGGGTGAATGTGAGGCAACATGTAAAGCGCTTTGGATGGCCATTGGTCTGTTAAAAGTGCTATATAAATGCAGTCCATTTACCATTTATCATTAGATTGAAACCAAAACTTTAGCAAACATGCAATAGACCTCACACAGAAAGTGTTTTACAATTATTTTTACAGTATATAATATAACATAATAAAAATAATATGGGGACTTACAAGGGAGCATCAGTGCAATATTGTGCATTTTTACACAAAATTCTAATTAAAAGGCAAATAAACCCTTTTTATTTTATTCTTGTATGTTTTATTTTTATATTTATATTATATTTGTATAATTATAGTACCTTTGATTGTAAGTTTTACAGTAAAATTATAGTAAACTATGATAAATATGATGTGCAGTATATTGATAACTGTATTACTTTTATACTGTGACAACAATGATGTACTGTTTATATTGTTTATCATGGAAATTATTATTTTTGTTTACTTATGGAATGATGTACTAACTTACTGTACAGTATTGTATGCTTTTTTTTCTTCTTTTTTTTGTGAAACTATTTGCAAAGGTAAATATTTAATCTCCGTACGTTTTACGTAAAGGGTTAGTTCACCCAAAAATTAGCCCATGATTTACTCACCCTCAAGTCATCCTAGGTCTATATGACATTCTGCTTTCAAGTCAAGTCAACTTTATTTATATAGCGCTTTTAACAATGCAGATTGTTTCAAAGCAGCTTCACAGTGTTAAACAGAAAAATAATGCAACAGAATATATTTATTTCGATTATCATACAGTAACAATGTGGGCTTTAGATCAGTAATTAGATCAGTAATTTGGTCTATATGGTTAATTTAGTTTAATAATTAGATTTATTTTGAAATATATTTGAAAAATAGTTTTTTTTCCCAACTGTGCAAGCCAAGCCAGAGGCGACAGATGAATACAATCAGAGTTATATATGTTTTGAAGTCCATAAAAGTGCATCTATCCATCATATAACTGCTCCACATGATACTCCTACATCCTGCGTCATATATTGCATCAGGGGTTTTTTCTTTTGCCGTAAGTCGACTTATAGGCCTTCTGCCAGAAGCTAGTTATTTTAGTTTTTTAAATATATTTGTCTTACACAAACGCAGCGCTTCGCTTCAGAAGATCTGTGTGGAATACTTTTATAATGGATAGATGCACTTTTATAGACTTTTAACAAATCAGCCATTCACTGCCATCATAAAGCTTGGAAGACCCAGGACATTTTTTAATATAACTCCAATTGTATTCATCTAAAAGAAGAATGTCATATAAACTTGATGACTTGAGGGTGAGTAAAGCTAATTTTCATTTTTGTGTGAACTTGGGTGATTTCTACTTAGCATATCAGAAATAAGTACAATTTTTTTTAAATTTGTGTAAAGATTTATCAGCATGGGTCAATGGTGGTCACTTTTACATCTCTCAAGTCTGAATTTGAATATTATTAGCACAACGCTAGTACACTGAGAAAGAATATGTCGGAGAAATACATTTGTGCCTGCAACTACTCGAGTCTGCGCTTTTACTTTGTAGAGACTCTGCATGGCGTGTACACGTGTGTCTGTCGAGTGAATTCCCTTATCGAGTATGTGCCGTGTCTCTTGTGCCGTCTCCCTCTGGATGGTGTAACATCTTGATTGAAAGTTGTCTGATACTGTCTGTCTGTTTCTGTCCTTGTCATTAGGGGTGCCATGATTGCTGACTACATTTACTGGCTGTCAGGAGGCAACAACCAGCACATAAGCAAGCTCATCAAACTGTATTGGCAGGTGAGGATGGATAGGCTGCCGGGTGCCCACTGCGGCCCAGCGCCCAATCAAAAGCTCAGTGAATGATTATTGCTTAAAAGAGTGCCGACTGAGGTAAATCAGTGCGTATCAATCACAAAAATGTCTGTGTGTAAAACATCATCACTATTTAGTGTTGTGTAATGTTCTTTTCCCCTCATATACTGCACTCACACTCATTATTCCTGGTTTATAGCACAACAAACTCCTTTCATTGAAATCTGCAATGTGTATTCACTTTATTAAAGATTTGAAGATAGCGGAGACACTGGAAATATTCATACTAATATAAGTGCTCTTAACCCAGACTGCCTCTCTCATCTGAACTCAAGGGAGAAGCGCTTTTTCCTAATTTACAGAATATAAAATGAATGCATTTTGACCCTCTAAAAGTCTCATAATTTGCATTTGCTTGAAGTGAGTTGAGTGTGGGGTAGCTCTAAGTGTACATCAAGCCCTTTCCTTTTTCATTTATGTATTTTTTCTATTCATTTCCATCCCACGTGGATTGCAGTTCAACACATGTGTTTATTTTGATGGCCCACAGTAAGGGTGAGCTTTTTCATCTTTGCGAACGATTGTTTTTTCTTTCCTACTGAAAGGTTTTCATATACAATAGAAACACGTTCATTACTGATGCCACAAATATATATGCTGTCTTGACCAATGTAAATGAAGAGAAGAGCATCTTTCATTGTATGTTTGACCAGTGGAGAAGAATAAGGTGCAGTGATTCATAGCAACACGTTTAACAGTTTTCTAGAAAAGAGCAGGATCCTGCAGATGTTAGTGCTCAAAAGAGAATGTTACAAGTCTGCGCAAGATGTACCTTATGTCAAGTCAAGTCAACTTTATTTATATAGCGCTTTTAACAATGCAGATTGTTTCAAAGCAGCTTCACAGTGTTAAACAGAAAAATAATGCAACAGAATATATTTTGATTATCATACAGTAACAATGTGGGCTTTAGATCAGTAATTAGATAAGTAATTTGGTCTATATGGTTAATTTAGTTTAATAATTAGATTTATTTTGAAATATATTTGAAAAATAGTTTTTTCCCCAACTGAGCAAGCCAAGCCAGAGGTGACAGTGGCAAGGAAACCAAAACCCCATCAGGAGACCTAATGGAGAAAAAAAAAACCTTGGGAGAAACCAGGCTCAGTCGGGGTGCCAGTTGTCCTCTGGCCAATTAACAAACAGCGTATGATTATTATTACAATTATTATTTTAAAGGTCAGAGGTCATAATCGATCTGAATATTCGAAAGATCTGAGGCAACACGCCGGAGACGGGTTTATTGAGGATGATGTATCGATTAAATAATTATTAAAAATAAAAAATTTGAAATATCGGAGTCATTACGCCAGAGACAGGTTTTTATTGAGGATGCCGTATTGATTAAACAATTACTAAAGTGTAATATTCAAACAATCAGAGTCATCCCGCCGGAGACAGGTTTATTGAGGATGCCGTGTCGATGAGGCAGCTTAAGGGGGAGTCTAAATGACACGGTCTCTGCAGACACTTCAGGGTCATGTGTTGGTCACATCTGGGTGCAGGTCCACTGTCTGATCTGGATACAGCCTGGATCCGGCTGACTGCAGTAAACCTCGGGATAAAACAGAGACACTAACATTAGCGTAGATGCCATTCAATGTGAAAAGTGTCTTATCTAAGCCCTTGTCAACTTTGTTTCTCACAATTCAAATAGGTCACCATGGGTTCAAAATGGTGATTGCAGTCAGGACCACTTAAAGGATTAGTTCACTTCAAAATGAAATTTGACTCATCTCATCCAAGATGTTCATGCCTTTCTTTCTTCAGTCGAAAATAAATTGAGGAAATAAGTTTGAGGAAAACATTCCAGAATTTTTCTCCTCACTATAGACTTCCATGGCAACCAAAATGTTGAAGGTCCAAATCAATGCAGTTTCAAAGGGCTTCAGAAGCTCTGCACGATCCCAGATGACGAATAGGGTCTTATCTAGCAAAATGATCAGTCATTTAAAAAATAAATATATTTTAGTATATTTTTTTAATATACTTTTCATCTTGCACTGCTCTGTGACGTGCCAAGGATTGCACTATCATGTCTGAAAGGTCACGTAGACGTAGGTGGATGTACTCCACACACACATGGGTCCGAGGGGTTAATAAAGGCCTTCTGAAGTGAGTCGATGGGTTTTGTAAGAAATATAGCCATATTTATAAAGTAAAATAACTAGCTTCCGGTGGATCGCCTTCCGTATTCAACTTACAGGAAAAGTTTATGGCCTCTCGCAACTATAAATAGTGATTTTAGTTTCTTGAACGAATCATTCTTTTGAGCCGGTTCTCAGCAAGTAACCGGTTGAGCCGGTTCATTTTCGAACTGAATAGAACTTTAGTTCCGGGTTGATGACACAAGATGCAAAAGCCGAAGTAGCACGTCCAACTAAAAAAGAACCGAAAGAGCGGGTTCAACCAGCTGTCGAAGTTTGCAGAGGACTCAAAAGGACCTGAATGAGCCGGTTCAAACATCTGTCGAAGTTTGCAGAGGATTGCAGAGGATTCTGATGATAGAATTGGCGAGGCAAGTCTGAGGCACGTAGGCTACTGGAAATATGCTTATTATGTATACCGTTATTAAATAACATTTTATTAAAACCTGCCAAAACCTTTCTGTCGAGAGATTTAAATACATTTTACTGTAGTTTATTGTGCATGCAGATATATTTTAAGTTGTTAAAGGGTTACTTCAGCGATTAGCATTAAGCTTTGTATCAGTAGAAACCCAGGAGTATATTCAAATTATCGTACTTTCCCCCCTCATATGACCCTGATATAAGAGAATTATGTATTTTATTTCTGGAAAAATTCCTCCGATGATGCAAATATCGTCATTTTGAAGCAGTGCGTTCTGGGAATTGTTGTTTTTCATCCCCATGAGACAAAAATACATTTTCTGTGTTTTCTCAGTCTAGAAGGCACCAAATTAAAAAATAATTTCACATTTCTACTACATTAATGACCCAGTTTAAATACAGATTCATCTTCCCAGCGC
This sequence comes from Gobiocypris rarus, assembly GCA_023029165.1. Taxonomy (NCBI): domain Eukaryota; kingdom Metazoa; phylum Chordata; class Actinopteri; order Cypriniformes; family Gobionidae; genus Gobiocypris; species Gobiocypris rarus. The sequence continues at coordinate 20,790,264 of CM040931.1, forward strand.
TGAAGTACCCCTTTAAGTGAATGAAAGGCAATAATCAGCAAAATGCTTATGCAAATAACTTTATTTGATTGTTTCAATATGCATTGACAGATTATCTGAATGTTTCCTTAATATAACATGACACTGAGGAAAGCATAAAAGAAACATAAAAGAAATGCACAGTGGCATTGCTGCATGATGACGTCAGAAACCTATGAATCAGCTTTTTGAACCGGTTTAATGAGCTGAACTTTCCAAAAAGAACCGGTTCACAGAAAATTAATCGGACTTTGTATCACTAGTTTAAAATGCTTCTGCTAAGTTCAACATCACCAGTTACACTTTTTTTGTAAGTTGAATACAGTCTGGCGGAAGATAGATATTTTACTTTATAAATGTATAAATATGGATAGTTTTCTTACAAAACCCCATCGACTCACTTCACAAGACCTTTATTAACCCCCCAGTGTCATGTTGTGTTCAGGCAAGAAGAGAAAGACTTCAATCCAGAATACTCCAAGTTTCAATGTACAGCAGACTAACGGCAGGACCAGCACAACATATCATTACAGAGATCGGACAGAGACTAAAGGAACGGGCGGAACTTGAATAGTGAACACAATGAGGATAATGATGACACACAGCTGACACAGATGAACTAGTAACGATGGTAACCGGGAGACAGACGAGTGACGGGAAACAGAACAAAGGAACGTGACAGATACAAACAAACTCAAAGTCCAATCAAACAGAAACTAAACGTGACTGTGACAGCCGTGTGGATTACTTTTATGAGGGGTGGAGGCACTTTTTTGAGCTTCAAAGTCAATGGACCCCGTCAGTGCCATTATAAAGCTTGGAAGCATCAGGATATTTATCAATATAACTCCGATTTGAGGTAGGCTAATCAGAAAGAAGAAAGTCATATATACCTAGGATGAGTAAATCATGGGCTAATTATCATTTTTGGAAAATTGTTTATTATGGAGAACGTTTGATTAACAGTAGGTTATTTATCATGCTATTCATGAGCGATGCTTTCGAAGTTTCCCATCCAATGTTTTTTTGTGAATATGTATTATGTTAGTCTCAGCCTCATGCAGCCCAAAAGTATTTTCACTGTATATGTAAAATATGTACAAAAAGCTGAAATCTGATTGGCTGCTATGTCCCTAAATGCTATGTGGTTGGTCACTTTTTATGTCAGGCAGATGGTAATTTCCTGTCTTGGTCAGAATATGTCTCAAATGAACAGTGTTATTGTTAACTAAAACTATTAAAAATCTTGGTAAGACTTTACTTAAATCCTTTATTTATAAAAGTATTTTAATGCATTAATTATCCCTTGTAATGCACCTTATAATGCATTGTATGGTCTCATTATAATTTTAACACCAGTTATAATACAATATAATTCTTATCTATTGATTGAACACATCTTTTGGAAATATAATCCATTAAATGTATGTTACAAAGCATCTGCACATATTATTATGCATTTCAACTTTGGTTGCAATTATTTATGAAAACATATACATAATGCATGTTATAATGCATTATACATTAATGCTTTAAGTTAAGTGTTACCAAAATCAATTTTAATTCATTGTAATGAAGCTGAAATAAAATATAAATACTAGATGAAAAACTTATATGAGAAATGCTGCTTTGGCAAATAACTGAAATAAAATAGTTCTACTGTAAAATAACTAAAATAAATAAAAAAAGCTAAATAGAATTTTTTTTAAACTATAAAAATGACTAAAACTAAAGTTAAAATTAAATTCAAATTAAAATATTAAATAATTAAAAACATTGATAAGTACTAAAATAGCATATACATAAAACTAAAATAACTGAGACTGCATTCGTACTTGAAGCTGAATACAAAAGTAAATTCAAAGTTTTTGTAAAATATTATTTTCATCTTCTGCTTGATATATTAATACTTGAAAATGATTATAATTGTTTTATATTCTGACAGGAGGTGGCTGATTATCTTAACAGTCACACACCAAAGGCTTGAACAAGAAATCATAACTCTTCATAAGATTTGGCAAACTCTTGATTTAATCACTTGTGTTTTTCAAAAAATATATAATTATGTTTTATTTTAAAATGATCAAAACCATATGCCAGTCTAACAGAAGTGCCAGAACAATATATAAAAGCTAAATTATAATCAGGAAACATAATAATAAAATCACTCTGTGCATTTCAGTAACATTTCAGTAGGTCTAAGTATCTGATTATTTGTAAATTAAAAAAAGCATCTTAAAAACAAATCCCTTTCCTCTCACAGGGGCTCTTGGAGGAGGCGCTGACTATGGAGGCGAATTTCTCAGTCATGTTCACTCCCTGCTTTGGAAAGCCATCCTTAAACACTATCGAGAAAGCAGAGAAGGCCTTCCGGAAGCTTCATCCGGCCTTCACAGACTACATATTTACCGGTATGAGGAAATTAAGACACTACAAATTCAGCTTCTGCTTATTAAAAAGTGAGAAAAAAAAGACCTCCAACAATGAAGCACTCGAATAGAAAGGCTTCAGGTTCACAGACATTAGATTGTGTCTAACTAATAGGTACAGCTTTGTCTAAGGCAGGTGTTGCCCTAGCAACAGGTCGTGAATTAGTGTGGTTTGCGGCGTGCGGAGATGTCCGGCAGCTCTCTTTGTTGTTCAAACACTGAGGCTTGAGCGGCTCACACAGGCAGGTCAAGAGTGCACCTTCATGTTTCAATTAGCCTGCTTCTTTTTCACACACCCCCATTATGAACAAATCTATAATGCAGTACTCGGATTGTATATTTTATCGAAATCCTGACCTTAGACCTGAATTACTTCAAATTGCACACTTTGCCGCAATTTACCCAACCATTTACACAGTATACCGAATGCATGATTATAGCTCTGGGTGATTGTATATGTGTTGGGTGAGCAGAGATGTTAATTTAATTTGTAAATCAGTGTTGCCTTTGGGATTGTCAGTTGAGGTCATTGCATTGTAAGGCATGTGAAGTACATGCATGTCTGAGTTTTTGCTATATTCCGTGTGTGCGACTCGGAATTAGTGTTTTTTTTTGTTTTTTGTTAATTGTGGGGTAAGCAATATTTATAAGTCTATTTCTTCATTGCTTCGCCTCCAAAGCCCACTATCCTTACCGCCCTGCTCCGTGTCGGTTTCGCTGGCATGCAATTCGCACTAACTAGGACGCATTCTCATCGCTTTCTCCTGCAGTCATCAGCCCGCACAGCTCTCATAGCTGACCTCCGTTACACATGCAATGCAAGAGTCGATGTCTATTTATCGTAACAGAAGCGCAACAAAATAGTGCTTCATTGTAAATAAAGTGAAGATGATATTCAGTGATGATATCCAGTGATATTCTTATACGCTATTTTAACTGTATTTCTTCAAATCTCCCTCTTGTTATTTATTTCTCTCTCATTCACCCGAAATGCTGATTGGCTAGACGTTTGTTGATAATGTAATAATAAAGTAGGCAGGTTTTGTTTCAGAATGAACTAATGATTCAATGATTTACATATTAAGTCACTTGTTTTGTTCATTAATTAATCTTAATTAATAATTAGTCTTTTTCAACTAATCACTTGAGTGAATTGTTCATTGATTCATTCATGAAATTGGTCACTTATTTTGTGTCTGAATGAGTCTGTTTTTGAATTAATAAACTGAATGAATGCTTCAATGATTCACTTAAAGCTGAATCATTCCACTTCACCCTGAAATGAAAATAAAGCCATCTTTTACTCACCCTGCTGTTGTTCTAGTGCCCTATGTCTTCTGTCTTTTTTGGACATCAAACGCAGAAATAAAAATAAAAATAGGCCTGCACGCGCTTCTTCCTATAATGGCAGTGAAGTGACCAGGTTAAAACATAACAAAATTACACAAAAGTATACTATAATGATACAGTGAGATGCGCCTTGTATGGAAAGTGTTCAGGAGGCATACTGTAAGGTTTTGTGAGAAACTAAACATTTTATATTTAGTCAAAATACTGAGCTTGGCTGTTGTTTGGGAGCGCAGAGAATAGAACAAAACACCAGTCATGAATTAGAAGTCTAAAACAATAATTTTTAAAGCGAAATGGTGGATAATTTCGATATAAGAGAAGAGGAGCTTGAGTTTGTTGCCCAGCACTATTCACGAGAGGCCATTTTGCGATGCGTCATGGGTTACTCTTTCACAGTAAGTCAATTTGTGCAACGCTGACCGCTGGAAACTAGTTATTTTAGTCTATGAAGTTTTAAATATGGATATGTTTCTTACACAAACGCGCCACTTCGCTTCAGAAGGTCTTTATTAACCCCCTAGAGCTGTGTGGAGCAGTTATATGATGATAGATGCACTTTTATGGACTTCAAAAATGACCCAACAGTCACTTCCATTATAAAGTTTGGAAGAGCCAAGAGAAATTTTAATATAACTCAGATTTTATTCGTCTGGAAGAAGAATGTCATATACACGTAGGATATTGTATTGTACTGTGTATATATATTGTTTATATATACACAATAAATAAGATACAGTGCATATAAATCTCCTACAACGAGGGAGAGTCTCTGGGTTATGGCCATTAAAGGCCAATGCAGAATGTAAAATTATACATTTATTCTGGACTAATTAATTATCAAAAGAACAGCTATTTGAAGGCTGTATTTTTCTTTCAAAGCAATGCTGAAGAAATACACACTGGTGACTCAAATGTTATGCTTTCCCCTGCTTGGATCAAACGATTCAAAAGACGCCTCACTGAGACACAGTGGAAAAAACATATCTGAGAGCATTCCACTTTATTGAACGTAGATTCACCATGAAAATTTCGGGACACCCTGACACAGCAGGGTGTCTGTCCCCAGGACACAATCTTATGATGCATTCCCACTGCAGCACAGACACTCTCCTGAACAAGCCACAAAAACCTGGATAAGATGAAAAGCTGTTTATTGTAAGGAATAGTTCAGTTAAAAAAGAAATTCTGTCATCATTTACTCACATAATTTAGTTCCTCCCAAACCACTGATTTCTTACTTGCATAGACCACAAAAGAAGATGTTAAACATGATGTTCACATTGCAAATAATCAACGTGAAGGATTATCAGGGAGTAC
>CM040931.1:22217877-22230377 GCA_023029165.1 Gobiocypris rarus
GGCCCCTGCCCGGGAGTCTGTCTGTACCAGCTCAAAACCCCCTTGCTGCTGTTGGGCATCAGTGGGCAGCTCAGCGTCACATTTTGACCTTGCTCTACAGAGACGTTCAATGAAGACTTCCAGAAAAAGCCTGAAATTACATGCATACTGAAATGTTTATATAGTCTCTTAGAAAGTGTAAATAATAGTATTTTTACTGTTTTAATTGTTTTCTCAAATAAACTCATTAACATTATACAATTCTTAAAGGAGCAGCAAAAATAAGCAATATGTGTATTTATACATCAAATAACAAACAAAATATAGAGCATATGAGGAGATAATATAATGTTGAAACACTTACAGTGCAGGGCAAGATACAGAAGTGAAAACTGCTTTATGTTGCAGCTTGTTTGAAGATCCATTGTTTTATTATCTATATAAGAGTTCTTAGCCGAGTGCTGTTGAATTTGGTCTGTATGATGCCACTTCCTGTAGGATGGCGAGTTCAGTCCTTACAGTCACGAGACTCTCTCAGGAGAAATGAACCTGCTGAAGGGAGGTTCAGCGCACATGTCGATTTCTGCTTTATTTGCGTTGGTTTATTTGTGTGAATCTCTTTAAAAAATGTCACTCATAACAGCCACAAATCTTTATATATCTAATGCAGTGCATGGTTCTCAACCTGGTCATGATCCCAAAATGATGCATGCAAACAAAAATAAGTCAATGTACAGTGAACATTTTGCCCTCAAAGTTGATGAGTTAAAAGCAGGAAAAATGGGCAAGTGTAAGGATTTGAGCGAGTTTGACAAGGGCCAAATTGTGATGGTTTTGGATCAGCAAAACTGCAGCTCTTGTGAGGTGTTCCCGGTCTGCCGTGGTCAGTATGAAGGTGAACCTGCGACAGGGTCATGGGCTTCCAAGGCTCATTGATGCACGTGGGGGAGCGAAGGCTGGCCCGTGTGGTCCGATCAAACAGACGAGCTACTGTTGCTCAAATTGCTCAAGAAGTTAATGCTAGTTCTGATAGAAAGGTATCAGAATACACAGTGCATCACATTTGTTGTGTATGGGGCTGCATAGCCGCAAGACCAGTCAGGGTGCCCATGCTGACCCCTAGCCACAGCCGAAAGTGCCAACAGTGGGCATGTGAGCTGGACCAGAACTGGACCAGGGAGCAATGGAAGAAGGTGGTCTGATCTGATGATTCATGTTTTCTTTTAGATCACGTGGATGGCCGGGTGCGTGTGCGTCGCTTACCTGGGAATCACATGGCATGAGGATGCACTATGGGAGGAAGGCAAGCCAGCGGAGGCAGTGTGATGCTTTGGGCAATGTTCTGCTGGGAAACCTTGGGTTCTGCCATCCATGTGAATTGACATGTACCACCTACCTAAGCATTGTTGTAAACCATGTACACCCTTTCATGGAAACGGTATTCCCTGGTGGCTGTGGACTCTATATACATACCATTTTTAATAGCAGAAATTAAAAAAATATATTGTCATGGTTTTAATAATGTAACTCAACTATTTTCGCTTTCTGAATGTCTATGGAGAAATGTGCTAACACAGGTGGTGTAGTTCCAGCATCTTCCAACAGGGGTTCCTGCAACAAACACTTCACAAATTGCATATTTCTTGCACTAGACTACTCAAGTGAGGGTTATAATAACCCAAAGAGTGACTTAAAACACCAATAAAAATATTTGGAATAATAACCCAAAGTGAGTTTCCATTCTGTCAACTTATTTTTCACCTTAACGAAGCAATATTTTGTTATTATGACGTCATTTACAGTTTTTCTCCATTGGTTTGGCTCATTTCTTGAAACAGAAATTACATTTTCAAAACAACATGGATAAACCTCCAAACCACTTGGCAAATGTTCACAACAGAATTTAATTTCTCATTAATTTCATCAAATTGCAAATATCTAAGTACATGTCTCAATGTCTCAGTACATATTTGCAAATGATGAAGTACAGGTAGCCTACATTTAGCACAATTTCCAAGTGAATAGATCTTGTTGATCTAAACTGATTGTTGATCCTCAGTCTAATGGTTGTTCGCTCCAAAACGTTTCAGCATAATTTCAGTGTATAAGTCATCACATGCACAATAGTCTGTTAAATTGTCAAAATTAGTCAGGAACATAATACCATGAATACTATATATGAATCCCTTGGAACATTTGATACATTTATTACAGCAATTGACAGTCAGGTGAAACTAGAACTTGACTAACGAAGGAGGAGTTTCACACATCTCAGATGACCAAACAGTATGTTTTAGTTACCTGACAGGTACTTGTCCATGACTGTGAATGCTACCAAACATATAGGCCTATGTAAAGAGCTTGACCATGCAGGACCAGTACAATTTCTGAACATGGAGGTACCTGGCCAAGTAAATGAACAAGGGCAACTGCCTGCTCGAGCAAGAAGAACGGTAGATGGTAAATGGACTGCATTTATACAGCGCTTTTAACCATTCATTCTCTCATTCATACACCGACAGCGGTGTCAGCCATGCAAGGCGCCATCCAGCATGTCGGGAGCAGCTGGGGTTAGGTGTCTTGCTCATGAACACCTCAACACTTGGTCAGGTGGAACTGGGGATTGAACCACCAACCTTCCGGTTTGTAGACAATCTACATTAACCACTGAGCCACTGCCGCCCAAGAAGAGTGAGGATGAGAGGGGGAGCCCGTGGAGGAAGAGAGGGGATGAGAAGGAAGGGGATGGGGGTGAGAGGGGAGAGGTGAGAGGTAGAGAGGGGAAGGGGGTAGAGAGGGGAAGAGAGGGGTAGAGAGGGGTAGAGAGGGGTAGAGAGGGGAAGAGAGGGGAAGAGAGGGGAAGGGGGTATATATATATATATATATATATATATATATATATATATATATATATATATATATATATATATATATATAAGTTGGGATGTTTTTAAAATTTGATTAAAATAAAACCCTAAAAAGACTTTCAAATCACATGAGCCAATATTTTATTCACAATAGAACATAGATAACATAACAAATGTTTAAACAGAGAAATTTTACACTTTTATCCACTAATTGAGCTCATTTCAAACTTGATGCCTTCTACAGGTCTCATGAAAGTTGGGACGGGGGCAAGTGTAGCATCTCTTCTTTTCAAAACAGTTTGGAGACATCTGGGCATCAAGGTTATGAGTTTCTGGAGTGTTGGTGTTGGAATTTGGTCTCATTCTTGTCTGATATAGGTCTCTAGTTGCTGAAGAGTTTGTGGTTGTCTTTGACATACTTTTTGTTTAATTATGCACCAAATGTTCTCTATAGGCAAAAGATCAGGCCAATTAAGGACCCGGACTCTTCTACGATGAAGCCATGCTGTTGTAATAGCTGCAGTATGTGGTTTTGCATTGTCCTGCTGAAATACTCAAGGCCTTCCCTGAAATAGATGTCGTCTGGAGGATCATATGTTGCTCTAAAACCTTTATATAACTGCCTATACCTAATGCACTTATGTACCCCCTTACCTATAGATGCTGGCTTTTGAACTGAACGCTGATAACACGCTGGAATGTCTCTAGCCTGGAGGGCACGGTGACCGTAATTTCCTACAAGATGTCAAATTTGGACTCATCTGACCTTAGAACACTTTTCCAATGAGATTTCTCCAGTTTCTCTGAATCGTTTGATGATGTTATGCAATGTAGATGATGAGATTTGCAAAGCCTTTGCAATTTGACGTTGAAGAACATTGTTTTTAAAGTATTCCACACAATTTTTACAGATTTCACAGCCTTTGCCCATCTTTACTTCTGAGAGATTCTGCCTCTCTAAGACATCCCTTTTATAGCTAATCATGTTACAGACCTGATATCAATCAATTAATTAGTTATGCACCAAATGTTCTCTATACACACACACACTCACCTATAGGATTATTAGGAACACCTGTTCAATTTCTCATTAATGCAATGTTCACTAGCAAGGACCACACCAAAACTGCGCAGAATTAGCTGAGTTTATGAATGAATAAGGGTCGAGGGGAATGGGAAAAGATGTAAATGACAGATCTCTGAATGAATAAGGGTCAGGGAATGGGAAAGACGTGAAACGACGATCTCTGTCAGGCTGATCGGGAGTCTGACCCGGGAGACTCAGAGTGGGGGCTTGGCCTCAGTAGGCAGTAAGCTGAGTTACTTGAAGACCCCCTGGATGCAGCCTGTGGAATTAAAATGAGGTGTTAGAGATTGAAGGAGAGAGGATTGGGGTCGAGGAAAGTGGGATAAATGGATGAGTTGGAAGGAAGGGGTCGAGTTAGAGGTTGAGGGGGTGGGGCTGGGGTCGGGGAAAGAGGGGAAAGACGTAAACGACGATCTCTGTCAGGCTGATCGGGAGTCTGACCCGAGACTCAGAGTGGGGCTTGCCTCGTAGGCAGTAAGCTGAGTTACGGAAGACCCCCAAAGGTTTGGATGAGACGATGTGGGCTTGAGCTTGACGTGGATCGCTTAGATTATTGCGGATGTACAGCACCGGCACGCCGGATGACCATCGACCTAAGACTCTGATTGTCTCGCCCGAGATGCCCATGCTGGCGGCCGTGGTGGCTGCTCCGAGCACGGAATGAATGTATAGAGTAATGTTCGAGCTATGCCGGAGGTCCTGAGAATACTTTGGAAGTGTTTACTAAACCAGAATCTCGTGGCCATTTTCTTTCCGTGAGGAAGAGTGGTTCTTGAGGAGATGAATGGTTGGTGTATCTGGAAGAAACGTATTCCGAAAGTGGCTCATAAGGACTGAGGAAGGAGTGGAGGCGAAAGATGTATATTGGCGACTCTCGAATTGGTCGGTTTTACTTCTCTTTAGATTATATATCAGAGAATCTGGTGTATGAGCGGTGATATCTGAGAGGCTGGGATGAATGGCTGGGTTGAAGGCTGAAGTCGACGGGGCGAATTCTGAGCATCTCAGGAAGCCGAAGAAGGCGAGAAAGAACATGCATTCCAATGTTTGGTCGATCGATGGGCTCAGGTAGCCGAACGTAATGTGTGGATGCATTGGCTCAGGAGGTCAGAGGTTAAGGGTAAGCGTTTGATGTTGAGGACTGGTTCTTGTTTCCGTAGACCTCTGATAAGCATAGATACGTGGGAATGAGAAATGGTTTGGCATTGGTCGCGGTGGCAAGTTTGTAGATAAAGTTAATCTCGGATAGGTAAGTCTGAATGGAGGATGCCCTGATATTTTGGTAGGAATGGGCGTGAGGACGGGTTACAGATGGACAAAACGCTCATTAGAGGAAATGAGAGTTGGTAAAAGGAGTGGTAAGCCTTGAAACGTTCCAACCGGTCAAGCAGAGAGGGTACTCTGGGCGAGGCCGTTGAGAATAGCTTCTCGAAGGCGTGAAAGTTCTTCCAGCCGCGGATTTAGTTGAAGATGGTGGCTGGAAAACGGTGGAACTGGCGTGGGATGTATGTCTGATTCTGGAGCTAAGATTCTGAACTTCTGAAAGAGAAACGAGACAATGAGTCGGCTATTCTATTGTGGTATCCTGGAACGCGTGTGCTGCTCGGATGATGAACTGACGTTGCGCCCGATATAAGTGTCAGTCTGCGAACTAATTGCATGATCGTCAGGGAACTGGATCTGCCTTTATTTATGATTTCAACTACTGCTGAGTTGTCTGAGTGGATGAGTATGGAATGTCGGGACCATTCATGCCCCCAAAGGAGGCCTGCTATAATGACGGGATACATCTCATAAAGTGCGGATGAGGGAAAGTCTGGCTGCTGAATTAGATGGCTGAACTCTGGTGGCCACTCGGAAGCGAACCAGCGGCCACTGTAGTAGCCCCCGAATCCTATGGAAGGCGCTAAGCGCCTGTGTACAGCTGAATGTCTTCTGGCTGTGTGACGTAGTCATTATAAAAGAAGGATATGCCGTTCCATGAAGATAGGAATTTCTGCCAGAGCCGCATTTCCATTTTGCTTGCTTCGTCCAAGGTGACTTTGTCGTGTAGAGAGGGTGTTGATGCTGCTTTTGATAGTAGGTTGGAAAGGAAAGATTTTCCCTGGGGAATTATTCTGATGGCGTAGTTAAGGTGGCCGAGGAGGGCTAGCAGCTGTTGCTTTGTGCACCTGTCTGCTAGGAGATAGTTTGATAGAGCAATGAAATGCGGTTGCGTTTTCTCGAGTGTAGAGATGCTTGGAAGGAGATGGAGTCTAGGGTGATGCCTAGGAACTCGAGGGAGGTGCAGGGCCCTAAGGTCTTTTCTTTGAAAGGGGTACGCCTAGTTCGGAAAACACTTTAACGAGGGGTGGAGAGTCCTGAGTGTGGAGGTGCGGATGTAGGTGTGATGATAAGGAAGTCGTCGAGGAGGTGCAGGACGTAGGGGAGCCTGTGGTTGTTGATGAGAATCCAACATAAGGCCTCTGAGAGAGTCAAATATCTTGGGGCTGCTTCTGCAGCCGAAAGTGAGGCGTACTGAAAATAATAAGCTCCTTTCCAAAATATTCCAAGAAACGCCAGAATTCTGGGTGAATGGGCAAGACTTTGAAAGCACTGGTGATGTCTGCTTTTGAAAGCCATGCTCCGTGGCCTGCCTTATGGATGAGAGTGATGGCTTGGTCGATGGAAGCGTATTTCATGGAGAAGTCTGGGGCTGGAATGATGCTATTAATGCTGGGAATGTGAGCCAGTGTGGGGAGGACAGGTCGATGATTAATCTCTTCTTCCCGGAATACTTCCTGGTGGCGATTCCAATAGGGCTGATGCGAAAAAGAGTGAAAGGAGGTTCTTTAAACGGGCCTATCATAAATCCTCTTGAACTTCTTTAGCTATTAAAGTGTCGACGGTGTTTGGTCTGGAGAGAGCAGACTGGAGGTTATGGGAAAGATGGAGGTGTCTGGGATTATTTCTATGCCTGGAAGAAAGCCGCTTAATCCATCGATAAGAAAATCGACAAACTCTCTGTCGGGGTGGTCTAGTAAGGCAGTAGCTAATGCTTCTACCTTGACTGGTGTGCCGAGATACTGTAATAGTCAGTCGGTAGAGCAGTTGGGTTGTGGGGCAAGAGGCTCTTGAGTGGGCGCCTCCACAGAAGGAGCAGGTGTGTAGGAATCTACAGTTGGAAAGAGAGCAGCCAAGATGGTTGAAGTTGTTGCATACCATTCTTCCTCCTTGGTAGAGGATCGGTCGTCCTCTTTTGTCAATGCCTTTGGAAAGTGGAACGTTGGCTGTGGGCTGTATGTTTAGAGGTTTTGAATTAGAGGAGGAGGTGGGGCTGCTGTGGATAATCTATTGAATACGGATGTTTTGGCGTGAGGAGGGTTGAGATTGAGAGGGTGTGATGGTGCAAGCTGAGGCTGGATGTGATGGTGCTCCGCATAGTTCGCAGGACATAGAAGTGCGTGCTGCGAAGATCCGACAACAGAGTTCTGCATCGAGAGTGCCCCAGTATGTCCCCTGATTGAACTGCTGTAACCGACCTGCTACTTGAGTGGCGAAAAGAACGTGGTAGTTGTAGAAGCCTGTTCCTCCAAACGCACGCCATGTCTAAAATGATTGATAGGTAATCATCTAGCTCGGTTCTCCGATCAGGATAACCAGAGCAAATTATATCTCTGTAGATCGAAAAAGCCAAAGCAAATTCGGTGGGAGTGAGGTCCTTTGAAGCGAGAGTTTAAAGGATGGCTGAACTGCATTAGGCCTTGAATGGTTTGCAGCTCTCTGGGCTGGCTGATATTTAAGAGGGATGGAATGGAGGAGCTGGGCTAAATCAGTGTAGTTACCTGATAAGATCTGCAGGCGTAAGGCTGAAGAGACTGGGGAAGGTCGGTGGATTGATGAAGCTGGACGAGGAGGCGGTGCAGCTGTGGCCAGGGTGTATGGGCTAGTATTTATTGGCAGGATGTGAGGGTGTTGGGAAAGGGAGGGGAGGGGTTGGGGTGGGGAGGGAGGGGAAAAGGGGTATATTAGGTATGTAAAAGGAAGAAGGAGGAGGGGGTTGAAAAGGTCCACTGAGAGGTAGAAGTCCTGGGTTTGCTGCATGAGGACTTGAATTGGGTGAATTTGTAGGAAGAATCAGAAATAACAGGGGCCGTGTGGCTGTTAATGCCAGAAGGAAGGGTAGAAGAATGGATGCTGGGATGGAGGGATGAATGTCCGTGAGGATTTGTAGCTGTTTGTGAGCTTAAGTAAGCAAAGAAAGATGTCATGAATTGTGATAAGTCTGAGGTAAAAGGTGCAGATGTTGGGGTAGTATTACTTGGTCTCCACTAGATGGCGCGGACACTGCTGGCTGAGGCCGTTGCGGAGGCAGTGTGGTGGCGTCATGAGTGACGATGAGAGGATCGCGTGTCAATGCCGGAAGCGTTGGAGGCTCGGAATTTGAAGTGTGTAGATGCTGTGTAAAGCTGAAAAAGTCTTGATTTATTGTCTGATCGGCTGAAGTGGATACCTTTGTCCTTAAGAGCACGCTGAAGGCAGCCACGGTCCAGTTCTTGATGGTATTCTCTGGTCTGGGAGGCGTGGCGTGAGTGTGCTGAGAATAGCTACGGTTAGTTGAATGCTGACGCGGTTGGAGAGAAGCGATCGCGCCGGCTTTGTGCCCATGTCGATCGTTGGTGGAAGTTCTCGTTTGCAGAGGAGAGTGGTCCTGTCGAGTCGGGGTTGGAGAAATCTTCGATGATGAACTGTGGCGTGAATGCCCGCGGGACTGAGGAATTTCTACGACCGAACGCAGCCGGTGTGAATTTTGGCTGCCTGGGGTTTGTGATGAAGACCTGACGGTCTGTGACGGAGGAGAGATTCTGAATAAATCGTCTTCGGAGTCAGAGGGGTTGATCTGCAGCTCGGAATCCATTTTGAAAATCTGAGACGAACGGTGTGGTGAAGGTGGGTGCCGTGAATATATACAGACGGGGAGAGAGAGCTGATTAGTTGAGGGGTGGTCCTGCTCCTGAACCTTAATTAACTTGTTCACCACATATCTAATCAACCAATCACATGGCAGTTGCTTCAATGCATTATAGGGGTGTGGTCCTGGTCAAGACAATCTCCTGAACTCCAAATGAATGTCAGAATGGGAAATAAAGGTGATTTAAGCAATTTTGAGCATGGCATGGTTGTTGGTGCCAGACGGGCCGGTCTGAGTATTCTGCTCAGTTACTGGGATTTTCATGCACAACCATTTCTAGGGTTTACAAAGAATGGTGTGAAAAGGGAAAAACATCCAGTATGCGGCAGTCCTGTGGGGCGAAAATGCCCTGTTGATGCTAGAGGTCAGAGGAGAATGGGCCGACTGATTCAAGCTGATAGAAGAGCAACTTTGACTGAAATAACCACTCGTTACAACCGAGGTATGCAGTAAAGCATTTGTGAAGCCACTACACGCACAACCTTGAGGTGGATGGGCTGCAACAGATAGGAAAAAGAGGAAAAAAATAGGAAAAAGAGGCTACAATTTGCACAAGCTCACCAAAATTGGACAGTTGAAGACTTGAAAAAAGTTGAAAAATGTTGCCTGGTCTGATGAGTCTCGATTTCTGTTGAGACATTCAGATGGTAGAGTCAGAATTTGGTGTAAACAGAATTCGAACATGGATCCATTATGCCTTGTTACCACTGTGCAGGCTGGTGGTGGTGGTGTAATGGTGTGAGGGATGTTCTCTTGGCACACTTTAGGCCCCTTAGTGCCTATTGGGCATTGTTTAAATGCCACAGCCTACCTGAGCATTGTTTCTGACCATGTCCATCCCTTTATGACCACCATGTACCCATCCTCTGATGGCTATTTCCAGCAGGATAATGCACCATGTCACAAAGCTCGAATCCTTTCAAAATGGTTTCTTTAACATGACAATGAGTTCACTGTACTAAAATGGCCCCCACAGTCACCAGATCTCAACCTAATAGAGCATCTTTGGGATGTGGTGGAACGGGAGCTTCGTGCCCTGGATGTGCATCCCACAAATCTCCATCAACTGCAAGATTCTATCCTATCAATATGGGCCAACATTTCAAAAGAATGTTTTCAGCACCTTGTTGAATCAATGCCACGGAGAATTAAGGCAGCTCTGAAGGCGAAAGGGGGTCAAACACAGTATTAGTATGGTGTTCCTAATAATAATAGGTGAGTGTGTATATATATATATATATATATATATATATATATATATATATATATATATATATATATATATATATATACAGGTCCTTCTAAAAAAATTAGCATATTGTGATAAAAGTTCATTATTTTCCATAATGTAATGATAAAATTAAAATTTCATATATTTTAGATTCATTGCACACCAACTGAAATATTTCAGGTCTTTTATTGTTTTAATACTGATGATTTTGCCATACAGCTCATGAAAACCCCTTTAAAAATTAGCATATTTCATCTGACCAATAAAAGAAAAGTGTTTTTAATACAAAAAAAGTCAACCTTCAAATAATTATGTTCAGTTATGCACTCAATACTTGGTCGGGAATCCTTTTGCAGAAATGACTGCTTCAATGTGGCGTGGCATGGAGGCGATCAGCCTGTGGCACTGCTGAGGTGTTATGGAGGCCCAGGATGCTTCGATAGCGGCCTTAAGCTCATCCAGAGTGTTGGGTCTTGCGTCTCTCAACTTTCTCTTCACAATATCCCACAAATTCTCTATGGGGTTCAGGTCAGGAGAGTTGGCAGGCCAATTGAGCACAGTAATACGATGGTCAGTAAACCATTTAGCAGTGGTTTTGGCACTGTGAGCAGGTGCCAGGTTGTGATGAAAAACGAAATCTTCATCTCCATAAAGATTTTCAGCAGATGGAAGCATGAAGTGCTCCAAAATCTCCTGATAGCTAGCTGCATTGACCCTGCCCTTGATAAAACACAGTGGACCAACACCAGCAGCTGACATGGCACCCCAGACCATCACTGACTGTGGGTACTTGACTTCAGGCATTTTGGCATTTCCTTCTCCCCAGTCTTCCTCCAGACTCTGGCACCTTGATTTCCGAATGACGTGCAAAATTTGAGCGACAGTCCAGTGCTGCTTCTCTGTAGCCCAGGTCAGGCGCTTCTGCCGCTGTTTCTGGTTCAAAAGTGGCTTGACCTGGGGAATGCGGCACCTGTAGCCCATTTCCTGCATATGCCTGTGTACGGTGGCTCTGGATGTTTCTACTCCAGACTCAGTCCACTGCTTCCGCAGGTCCCCCAAGGTCTGGAATCGGTCCTTCTCCACAATCTTCCTCAGGGTCTGGTCACCTCTTCTCGTTGTGCAGCGTTTTTTGCCACACTTTTTCCTTCCCACAGACTTCCCACTGAGGTGCCTTGATACAGCACTCTGGGAACAGCCTATTTGTTCAGAAATTTCGTTCTGTGTCTTACCCTCTCGCTTGAGGGTGTCAATGATGGCCTTCTGGACAGCAGTCAGGTCAGCAGTCTTACCCATGATTGTGGTATTGAGTAATGAACCAGGCTGGGAGTTTTTAAAAGCCTCAGAAATCTTTTGCAGGTGTTTAGAGTTAATTAGTTGATTCAGATGATTAGGTTAATAGCTTGTTTAGAGAACCTTTTCATGATATTGTAGGATTGAAAATAATCAAAGATATTTGTTATTTGAGATTGAACAAAGACATTTGCTTTACTGTTTTCACACCCCATCTCTTATCAGAAGAGCCATTTGGAATTCCTTAAGACAAAGAGATTCTGGAGGCCTGTAGGCCAAATGTGTGTCACACCTGTATACAGTGGGGGAGGTTTGATCTGATTGGTCAGTTTGAATGTCTCACATTTGGGTTTCAGTCACATGGTCAAGAAAAGGATAAAAGAAGATTGTAACGGTTGCTCTGTCTCTTTTCATTCTCTGGCTTTCTCTGCTTAGGGCGGCTCTTTGGCTCTCTCTATCTCTATCTCTATCTCTCTCTCTCTCTGGTAACATGCATGCTGGGTACGATTAATGGTTAAAAGTTTCTGTCATCTCATACATCTATTTTGTAACTATTTTAAGTGTAACCATAACCAGATTTTGTCATTAAATTCTTTCAATTACAAATGATGTGCTAACTAGTTTGGATTTGGTATTGACTTTGAAGTGCTACCTATTGCAATACAATATAGTCACATATAGCAACGCTCTCCCACATATTTAGCTATTGTAACTGCGCTTATTTCCTTCGTTGGTATAAGTAGCAGTGGGTGGTTATAGACAAGAAATGTTCTCTTTTCTACCATCTTGCTGATAAAGTTTCTTTAGTCTTTCGGCAACCCTGCAGCCTGAACCACTGTAGGCGACCCATTCTTACACTGGATTATGTCTCTCACAGTGGACATGCACCTACGATGACAATTCCAGACCACTCCATGATTTCCAAGTGGGAGAACTTGCCAAATAGCAGGGTGTTCAAATACTTATTTTCCTCACTGTATATATAAAATAATTATTATTTTTTAAATTATTTTTATTTTATTATTTACAGTGCTGTAGGCTGCATATACATTTTCATAGTTTTTTGTTTGTGTGTTTGGAATCTACTCTTACCCT